>CAVNYN010272612.1:0-45908 GCA_963692815.1 Nyctanthes arbor-tristis | reverse complement strand
ACGCTCTTCCGATCTAAAATGGACTTGCTGCACATAATTAAGGTTTGAGTACTTGGGTGAAAAGAAAATATTCAGCCATAAATGCAAACACATCGATCACCATTCATAGTTTATTGCTATTATGTGTTTGAAGTGGGTCATCTCAGAAAGTCATTTTTGTCTATGGGATGTGCATAAGCAGCTGGAAAGTGGAAGAAAAAGAATGATTAATTTAATGTGCTTTGCCCGAATGTTTTAAAGCTTCAAGCTTCAATTACGAGCTCTGTTTCCAACCAAACTATACGGTCACCGTGAGGAAAGAACAAAAAATTCTAGAAATGGTTTTATTCCTAGAAGTCAACCCCGACCTCACGTGCAAAGAGAAAAGTTTTCAAGACCGATCTCAAAGTTGCAGAGGACGTTCATCGTATTTGATGGACATTGCAAAAATAGGATTCCTCAACACTGGAATACAAGGACAGCTCCTTAGGTCGAGGACCTAAAGGTCAGCTCCTGAGGTTGAGGACCTAAAGGCCAGCTAATGAGGTCGTTAGCTCCCAAGGACAACTCCTTAGGTCAGGGACCTGAAGGTCAGCTAATGGGATCAGCTTCTGAGGTCAAGAAAGCCATCTAGCTCCTTTAGGAAATTCACCAAACTCAATGCCTCTGTTGAGCACATCTTTAGTCTCCTATAGAGCGATCCAATTTTGCCCAAGGCAAAGTCCGTAAAAAAATCATTGAAGGACACAGATGAATCCAAGTACTGCAAGTACTATAAGAGTATGGGTCATGACACAGACAAATATAGGCATCTAAAGTAAAGATCGAAAGGCTAATCGAAAGGGGGTACCTGAGCGAACACATAGCTAATCGCTAAGGGCAGATAGACAAGCTCGTCCCCATGCAGACTTCTATGCCCAAGTCTCATAGAACTAACCTCCAGCCAAGATCTGCATACTGATCGGCGGAAATCATTGCATGGAGGGTTCTACGAGACAGAGGTAAGTCTCGTAAGAGCAGTCCAGAATTACTAACCTCTGTCTCTCGAACCAACTTTTTCTCCTTCAACAATAAAGATGCTTACGGCGTGTTACACCCCCACACAGACACTCTGGTCATCACTATGCTGGCTTTAAAAGTTAAAATTCCCAAAGCCTTGGTGGACAACGACAGTGCTGTAAACATCATCTACCAGAGGACCTTTCAAAGGATGACGATAGACCTGGAAAATCTAAGGCCTTATGAAGGCAGGCCTCAGGACTTCACTGAAGGTTAGCTTCCAAGGTCGAGGACCTGATAGTTAGCTCCCGCGGTCAGCTCCCAAGGCCGAGGACCTGAAAGTTAGCTCCGAGAGATCGGAAGCGAAGGTTGAAGACCTGAAAGTTAGCCCCGAACATCAGCTCATAAGGTTGTTCATAAAGTCGGGGACCTGAAAGTTAGCTCCAAGGACAGCTTCTAAGGACGAGGACCTAAAAGTCAACTCTCGAGGCCAGCTCCCAAGGTCGAGGACCTTTAAGTTAGCTCCGATGTCAGCTCCCAAGGTCGAGGATCTGAAAGTTAGCCCTGGAGGTTAGATCATAAGGTCGCTTATAAGGTCAGGGACCTGAAAGTTAGCTCCAAGGACAGCTCCTAAGGTCAAAGACCTAAAAGTTAGCTCTTAAGGTCAGCTCATAAGGTCAGGGACCTAAAAGTAGCCCTTAAGGCTGGGGACCTAAAAGTAGCTTCCGAGGTCAGCTTCTCAGGTCGAGGACCTAAAAGTTAGCTCCTGAGGTCAACTCATAAGGTCGCTCATAAGGACAAGACTTGAAAGTAGCTCCCGAGGTCAGCTTTTAAGGTTGGGGAACTGAAATTAGCTCCCGAGGTCAACTCCTAAGGTTGAAGACCTGAAAGTTAGCTCCGCGTTCAGCTCCTAAGGTCAAGGACCTGAAAGTTAGCTCCAAAGTCAACTCATAAGGTTGCTTATAATGCCGAAGACCAGAAAGTTTGCTTTGAGAGTAGCTCCTAATGTCAAGGACCTAAAAGTCAGCTCCTGAGGTTAGCTCCCAAGGTCGAGGACCTGAAAGTTAGCCCTGGAGGTTAGCTCATAAGGTCACTTATAAGGTCAGGGACCTGAAAGTAGCTTATGAGGTCAGCTCCTAAGGTCGTGGACCTAAAAGCTAGCTCTAAGGTTAGCTCCTAAGACCGAGGACCTGAAAGTTAGCTCCAAACTCAACTCATAAGGTCGCTCATAAGGTCGGGGACCTGAAAGTTAGCTCCTGAGGTCAGCTCCTAAAGTCGAGGACCTGAAAGGTGACTCCAAGATTAGCTCCTAAGGTTGAAGACCTGAAAGTTAGTTACCGAGGTCAGCACATAAAGTCGCTGCTAAGGTTAAGGACCTGAAAGTTAGCTCCCGATGGCAGCTTCTAAGGTTGAGGACCTAAGAGTCAGCTTCTATGGTCAGCTCCTGAAGTCAGCATATGAGAGTTGGCACTCTACATAAGCCAACACTCCAAGCAAGCCTACAAGCTCTAAACGAGCAAACAACATATGAGACCTGGCGCTTCAAGCCAGCCAACGTTCTAATAGATGCTCCAGTGAACTTACAAGTTCCAAACTAGTAAGCAGAACAATTGAGCCAGGGGTCTAAGTGAGCCGACGCTTTAGCCAACGCTCTAGGTGAGCTTACAAGCTCCAAGTGAACAAACGGCACACACGAATTAACGCTCTGAGTTGGCCAGCGCTCCTGCTAATGTTCCAAGCAAGCTAACAAGCTCCAAGAGAACAAACAGAATACATGAGCTGAGGTTCCAAGCAGGCCAATACTGCAGCCAACGTTCCAAATGAGTGTACGCACTCTAAGCCAGTAAATGGCACATGCAAGCCAGCGCTCCAAATGGGCCAGTGCTCCAGCTAATGCTCCAAACAGGACTACGCCCTCCAAGCGAGTAAGTGGCACATATGAGCTGGCAGGCCAACACTACAGTTGACTCTTTCAGCAAGCCAAACTTCTGAACCCAAAAGAAGAAGGAGGCGGAGAAGTACTCTCAGGGATAAACATTGGAAATGAGATCTCCTTAAGGTGTGATCAAGACATTATCTTCTTGTTTACCTATAGCTGTCTAACATGATGAGCTTCAGGTCTATTTAACGCTGATCTCCAGTCGCCCCAATTCCGATCTTGACAATCCAGTTACACTGATCTCCAGACGCCCAAGCGGCGAGTTGACGATCTAATTACGCTGATCTCCAGCCACCCAAGTGGCGAGTTGACGATCTAGTTACGCTGATCTCTTGACAATCCAGTTACACTGATCTCTAGCTGCCCCAGCGGTGAGCTGATGATCTAGTTTCGTTGTTCTCCAGCCACCCCAGCGGCGAGCTGACAATCAAGATATGCTGATATCCGGTCGCCCCAGCAGTGAGCTGACGATCAAGTTGCACTGATCTCTAGTCGCCCAAGTAGCGAGCTGACGATGAAGTTACACTGATCTTCAGCTGTCCCAGCAGTGAGCTGACGATCACTTTCGTTTGATCTCTAGCCACCTTAGTTGGTGAGCTGACGATCAATTTAGGCTGATCTCCTGCTGCCTGACGTGGGTCGCCGATGATCACTTTTCATTGATCAATAGTCACTTAATTTGGAGAGCTTACGATCATCCCGTGCTAACCAATAGCTGTTTGACACAATGACCTTAAAATCTGGTCTTAAAGGTCAAGTCAGATTGCCGCAGGTGAAGTAACATAAAGGCTGACATCGAGATGTGGACCGAAACATCAGGTCACTAAACTACAGGCCTAGAACTTAAAGGTCACATCATCCCCTTTACATGTCTAAATGTCAATTGTTGGTCTACAAACTTGATGAATTTGACGACTTTTAGGGTTAAGACATCTAGGTAGAGACCAGATAACCCGAGGTTTAAGTCCCACATCGACAAGTTATATGACTCATCGACCTAACAGACTGAAGGAAAGGATGATAAGTGGTAGGTCTAAAGGCTACGACCTAATAGTCAAGTCATCTCATTGCTGACTTGGAAACCTAAGGTAATGCCACCCAATGGAAGGTCCGCTAAATTGGTCAAAAGGCTATTGGTAGAACCAGTTGATGACCTAGGAATTGAGATGTCTGATTCATGACCTCATCCTTCCATATGGCTAAAGGAGCTATGTGAATAAAGCATTCTTCACTCCCAAGAATCCGTCAAGATGTACCTACGTAATGTTATGAAGTCGGTCTCCAGTTGCTTGATTCAGTTCATAAGCAAGTTTTGAAATGCAAGGTGTGAACCCGATGTACCCTCGACTCTAGACCTGGGGGCATTTTTTTCCCCCCAAAATACGGGTCAAAGCTAAGGATAGTCAAGTCAAGAGTCAACCGGCTTAAATTCAAAGTACACATGCGATTGAGGACTAGAATGAGCTAAGATAATCATGAAGGTCTATTTCCACCATTTTGCCAAAGAAGTCAGCCAAATAAGAAATAAATACAAAATAAAAGGATTATATGGCAATTACCCAAGACTTAATGGCTAAGGAAAGATTTTCAACCAAATGGGGGCCACCTTGAGACACTCCCACGTGAAGCCTCATATCTCTTTCTCTCATTTTCAATAATAAAAGGGGGGAAAACTCTCTCTCTCTCTCTCTCTCTCTGAGGGATCCCTTTTTTTACTCTGCATCTCTCTCTAATAACTCTATGCAACTCAGAGCAGAAAACTAAAATCCTTCAGTTTATCATCCTTCACCCTCCATGACCTCTATTTTTACGCACAAAAATAAAGGAGATAGACGAAAAATGTTCTATTCGAGGTAAAGATGATGATATGCCCCATACAGATTTGATCCACGCAAAAGTACTCTCAAAAGTTCCATCGTTCTTTATCATCTTCTTTGTTTGTTGGCTCAAATGGCAAATTTTGATGTCAACAACATTAGTATTGATTTAAATATTGATCTTGAAAATAATTATTAAACGGTTAGGATGAGATGCTTTTAACAAATGAAAAAAAGAGCGAAATCAAAAAAATTGGTAACTACTCTAATATTATCTACATATAAATTAGGATATAAAATAATATTAGTAATTAATTTTATCTGAAAAATACAAACCAAACAAAAACAAAGAAGGAAAAGTTAACGGCAAATGAATTCGAAGTGACTGACTCAATTATGGAGCCAACATATGTGGTAGAAATGAGGGAAATTTAATTTTGCAATAAAAAAATTCTAGAAATATTAATGTTGATTAAATATATCTATTTAATAAAACCAAATAAAGTCTATATAATATGACAAAATAAGATGCCAATATCTTTAAGATAATTATTAAACAGTCAAAATTAGATACTAGCTTTAGCAAGTGAAAAAGAACGAGAAACCCAAAAAGAGTGACGACTCTAGTATTTTGTATATAGAGATAGATTAGGATATAAATTAAGATTAATAATTAATTTTATCGAAAAAAATCCAAACAAAAGAAAGAAGGAAAAGTCAATGGCAAATAGATTTGAAGTGATCGACTCAATTAAGGAGCCGAGGCGAGAAATTTAATTTTGGAATAAAAACATAATTCTAGAAATATTAATGTTGATTAAATATAACTAATTAATAAAATAAAATAAAGTCTACACACTATGAAAAAATTAGACAGCCTAGATCTTGAAGAAAATTATTAAACAGTTAAGATAAGATACTAGCTTTAGCAAGTGAAAAACAGCAAGAAAACCAAAAATGGTAACGACTCCAGTATTATGTATATATAGATAGATTAGGATATAAAATAAGATTAATAATTGATTTTATCAAAAAGAATCCAAACCAAAAAAAAAAAAAGAAGGAAAAGCCAACGGTAAATGGATTTGAAGTGATTAACTCAATTACGGAGTCGAAAATTATGATAGAAATGGGCAAGAAATTTAATTTTGGAATAAGATAATTCTGGAAATATTAATGTTGATTAAATATATCTAATTAATGAAATAAAATAAAGTCTATATTATGAAAAAAATCAAATGGCCTCAAGAATCATTAAATGGTCAAGACAAGATGCTAGTTTTAGCAAGTGAAAAAAGAGCAGGAAAATATAAAAATGGTAATGACTCTAGTATTATGTATAATAATAAATAGATTATTTTCGAGTATGTGGGATGTCAAAACACCATTGAAATGGGTCGAATTTTTCGCTCATTCCCTCACTCTTCATGTTGCCTATGTGTCTCTCTACTCTGTATTTTTGTTTTGCCTTTTTTCTTTGTCCTTTTTTATTTTTATATTATCTTTTATTTTTTAAAACCTTTTTTTAATTTAAACAAACAAGGGTATAAAGGTAATTTGGGAAGGGATTTAACAGAATTGTTGATAGAATTAGTCAACAAGGATCTTTTGTGCATATTTATGAAAAGTTGGTACCTAGCGTGTTGAAAAAAAAAAAAAAAAGATTAGCGACCCAGGAAATACAGAGTGTAAGGTTGGGTTGACATGTGAAATTTACCCTTGTTTTATTCATTGGTTTCTTATCCTGTTCAAATATCAATATTTTCAAATCTGAGCCGATTTTAATTCCAAAAACTGCAACGTAACTCAGTCTGAGGCTGAATACATCTTTCTTTAACAATAGCCCCACGTGTACAATGATTGCCTTTGACTCTTGTTAATCGTTATAGCATAAAAGATAATCATGGGAAATTGTTTTCTCCCAAACCTAAATGGTAGTCTCACATTAGATGGAGTCAATGACATTCTTGGGACGATTGTGAGATCACCCTTTAAGAACAAGCCTACTTGCAACAATGATTGCCCTGATTCTTATATTCGTCATAACATAAGAGAACACCACCGGAAGTTGTTTTCTTTCAAAGCTAAATGGTAGTCTCCCATTAGATGGAGTCAATGACATTCTTGGGATGACTATTAAATCACCAGCATTACTTCAAGTCAAAATTTTCACTTCAAACACATGGTCTCCAAGCCTCGTAATAAGCAATATCGTTCGGTTACATAAACATGTGGTAAGGTCAATATTTCATAACAACATCACAAGAACTCCAACCTTTACGTTTAGCTCATGATTAGACACATGACCACTTGATACCATTAAGAAATTCAATTAAGTAAATGCTTTCAAATAATCTGGAGCTTTTATCTGCTTTGCACAATCTATGAGGACTAAAGTAAGTTCTTTCCTCTTCATGATTTGCCTATACCATGTGATCATTTATAGTGTGTATGATATCAAGTGTCAGAGCAAGAATAGCTCATCCTTGAAAATATGAAACATCATCAAAGTTTCCAGGAAGTGATAGATACATGCTCCCAACAGTTGATTTAATTGGATCATCTGAAGTATCCTCTAAAAGGTTATCTGACACCTCTATCATGCATAACTTTGTACCAATTGCACTGTAACACCCCGAGTTTTAGGAACCCGAAACGCTACTTGAAATGTTCCCTTTTTGCTTTCAACTATGCGGAAATTTTTTTTTTAAATCCTTCAAAATCCATTTGGGTTGAGAAACATAAAATGTGAAGCGCACTTTACTGAGTATTTATTAATATCAAACTTTGAGCGGAGTCAATAAAATATGAGTTTACAAATCCAGTCAACAACAATTAGTTTACCGAAATTAGCTTACATACTGATCCCATAATAGAGTCTTGAATGAAATAACAACTAAGTTTAACATTTCCAGATTATATTAAAACATAATATTTAATAGCTACTGCCACCGGTCTCGCTACCCACTCCAGCACCTGAAAAGGTTTTAGGAAAACAGTGAGCATTTTGAAGAAATGCCCAATAGTCTTGGCACACGGTTTAGAAGTTTCAATGTTCACATTTAGACAATCATTCAACACATGAGTCATAAAATTCCAACAAGTTGAAACATATGTTGCCGCGAGGTTAGCCAATTTTTGTTCAACCCGTGAGTGTATCTTATACGACTTACTACTTAGAGCCTATCAAGCTAGATCGTACTACCATGGTATATGTTACTACCCTGTGGATATATAATTTAAATCAACGTACTATCTTGGGTATAACATGTTGGCATTAAAACTGAATCACATTCAACTCAATTCACATGTCATTGTTTGCAACTCAAACGTTTCAATAAGTCTGCATCAATTGAAAATAAAGCATTTAACTTTGGGAAGTAGAGACTGTCTTAATTTTGTAGTTGGGTTTGAGCTTCTACAGCAAATAAATTTCAAGAGATCAACGCACCTCGTCTGGCCAAAAAGAATAAATTCTAAGTCAATAACCGAGGTGTTTGTTTAAGAATTCGCTAAACTTTAAATGTTTAATAAAACGACATCCTTACATGTTTGGTTTAAAATTCCATTAATAAGAGGAATCTTTGTCTCAATTAAAGATTATTCGGGAGTTGGAAATTTAGAACAACAAATTTGGAAATTCAAGGACTAAACTGCTAAAATTAGAACTTTTGGGCCTGGAATGGATTTCAAACGAATTTTGATTACTAACTTAACTAGATACAAAAGGGCAAGGATGGACCTGAACTGCAATAGAACTCAAGAACCATTTAAAATAGATTAGAACCCTATGTACTGACTAAAAACACATAAAAAAGCATGTGCCTATATTAAGCTCCAACAAAACTATGAGGACTAGGAGAACAAATATTAAAATCATAAAATCCCCAATTGAGAGTAAGATGTGGAAGACGAAGTAGACTGAGGGAGGAACACCTGGAGTGTGGGTTCAAAGGGCAGAGGTGCAATGATTTCTCGGTTCAGTGGAGCTTGATCTGCCAGTGAAGAGACGATGGGAGTGTCAGGCTTCGGTCGACAGCAGGGGTCTCGGGTTCAGGATTTAGGTGCTTGGATTCAGGGAAAATAGAGAGGTGGTTCACGAGCTCAAGGTCAGTGAATAGGTGGTCTAGGTTTGCGAATGGAGTTTGGTGGTTGATTGTCGGGTGGCTCTCAATTCGGGTAGCAGCGAAGTTCGATTGGATTCAAGAAATCCGGCCAACCGTGGAGTTTTCCTAGCGAAGACAGGTAAGTAGGATTCATGGGTCTTTGGCTTGCAGTTTTGGTTCATTATGGAGTTGAAAAGGTGGTGGTGTATGGTGGTGATCGGCAGTGGCTGTTCTGTTTCTATTTTTCTCTTGGTACATGCTGTCTTGTGGTATGACGATTCACAACTTGTTGAATTGGTTCATTTTTTGAGAAGTAAAGTTTGTGCTCACTTGGCAGATGAAATGACAACCACTCGACAGCAGGTTCTCTAAAATGTATATCATAACCCAACAGCCTTCAAGCTACTTGACATAGTGAATGATTGCTACAATCCAGATATGTATCAATCTCCGCTATTATATGACTATCTACTTCATGACCACTACTTTGGTAAAAACTTGTTGCGATCCGATCATGGCCTTTATGCACATATTTGAAGAGATATTTAATTGATTGAGGCTGGATGCACCATTTCACATTAATGTGAGCACTATACTACATTAACAGATACCGATTGTGTACAGCCACATGTCGATTATTAAGTTCAATTCCATTTTTCTTTTATAGTTGTACTATTATTGTGCCACCAGTAAGTCAGATATCCACCTCACCAACAACTATGTATACTAGCAAGTTGTTTCTCCTATCATTTACGATAAAGCCAAGTCATATATATTGACTTGGAATTTGAATAACCTGGTGAACGTTAATAAAGTATAAAAATATTACCTACTCTCTCCGTTCAAAATATAGTTATTTTTTCTTTATTAAGAAGTCTATTGTATTGTTTTACTAAGTCTATTGTATTATTTTACTAACTTATCCTCATTTAGTACTTAGTTAAAACTATCAATTTTAAATTCTACTTATTAACTTCGGGTAAATTAAAAACATGGATTGCAAAATGTATCTTTACAATATAATTCCTAATCCACGTGAAACGTAAAGTGGACTATATATTAATTGGGACCGGGGGCATATATTTTATTTTCAATTGCCCCTCACTAACATGTCATTTAACAGAAAAATTGAGAGTATTGTCAACGATGAAACGCGTGAATATAAGAAGTTAGGGGGTATAAATCAGTGGATATAAAAAGGAATGGAGGCAAAATTATGTCCAAATTAGAAGTTAGGGACTTAAATTAAAAATTACCCGTATTTTGTAATGTCTACTGCTAATTACCACATTTTTTCAGTTAATTTGTACTGATAATTCTATTAAGTATACTTATACTTTGAAATTTCATGAGTGGACAAGAAATTTATATCCAATATTTTGGTCTTCAAAAAAATGTTCAGACAAAATAAATTATAAAAAGAAAAAGGATTAATTTTGCAAATAGTCCCCAACCTTTTTTTCAATGTCTTAGTCCCACAATCTTTCATTAATTCACTCATAAGGTCCTTTATGACATTTTCGCTCTAACTTTAAAAAAAATTCTAAAAAAGTAAAAATAATAAAAATAAAAAGAAAAATAAAAAATTCCCTACCTACTTAGCTAACTACTCAATCTACTCCTACCTCTAACATCACAGAAAATGACAAATACCTATTTTCTATTGAGTAGTGGGAGAAACATGATACAAATTTGTGACTCTCTTCTTCTACCATTGTAGATGACTACTAGAATTTGTCATTTACACTAAGTTGGAATGCCGGTGGATAACTAGGTAGGTATGGTCGAAAGAAATTATTTTTTTCTTTTTTATTATTTTTTATTTTAAAGAAAAACAATCAAATAAAATATAATAAATAATAAAAAAGAAAAGAATTTTTTCCCACCCTACATACTTAGTTACCTACTCACATTCCTGCCTAGTGTAAATGACAAATTCCAGTAGTCATTTCTTGTAGTAAAAGAGGATGCCCGCAATTTTACTAGTTGTTCATCCCGGTGTTGTCCAAAATGATAGGAAAAATAAGGGTTTCCCTAAAAAAGAAAAATAGTGTAGGCATATGTAATTTCTAGTCACGTTAGGGATAGAAGCAGTATGTATAGCTAGCTAACTTTATTTTTTCTTTTTATTATTTTTTGTATTTTTTAGATTTTTTTTATTTAAAAAGTAAGAGCAAAAATATCACAAAAGATTTTATGAGTGAATATATGAAAGATTGAAAATCTATGATACTGAAAAAAAGGTTGGGGACCTAACTAATAGAAAGTGAAAAAGTTCGGGACCATTGTCACAAAGGATTTCATGAGTGAATGTATAAAAGATCGAAAATCTACGACATTGAAAAAAATGTTGGGGACCTAACTAATAGAAAGTGAAAAAGTTGGAGACCATTTGTGAAATTAACCGAAAGAAAAATCATTCTGTATGAAGCACCAAATTATAGAGTTCTTCTGGGAATGTAGATTTAATTATATACTAGAATCATTGAGTAATAACGTACTTTCCAAGAAAGAAGGGGCGAAAAAAAAAAAAACAAAAAGAAGAATAATTGAGTGATGTCTTATCAGCCTGAGTAACTAACATTAGTAATGACAATCTCAACGAGAGGAAAATTGTCCAGAATTATCGCTTTATCCATTTGGCTTTATTGGGTCAATATCTTCAATCTTTTAATTTCTATTAATCTTTAAAAAAATCATTCTGTTTCCATTAATTTCATGCATCTTTTTCGGTTGTTTCTCAACTTGTTTATATATATGATTTTAAGTATTTGTTTTGTTTTGTTTTATTTTATTTTTATGACCATTATAAATATTAACTTCAAAATACATTTAATTTCTTCGCATAGTTTCTAGTATTTATGTATTCATCTAATTTTTTTGTTAAACAATGCCAAATAAATGAGTAAATTCATGTCAAATATATATATCACACTACAACATAACAGAAAAAAGGGTCCCATACACGCCAGTTTGTTCAAAAAGCGACGCGCAAAGAAAAGACGGTGGCATTTTTGAAAATTTTGGCTAAACAAAAGGCGTTGGTTCCGTTGCACTCGCTCAGCAATAGGCATCGGTTCCTCAAGAAACCGATGCTTACAGTCAAACAATAGTGTCGATTCCTATAGAGGAACCAGCTCCCAAAGTTTTGAAATTCAAATATGAGGCCTATTGTTTGACAATAGGCATCAGTTCCTATGGAGGAACCGACGCCTATAGCCAAACAATAGACGCTGGTTCCTATAGAGGAAGCGACGCCCAATGTTTTGAAACGAAATTGAATTTCAAGCCTATTTAGGTATGATTTCAATAGAGGAATCGACGCTCAAAGTATTGAATTTGAATTTCAAGACTTTGGGCGTCGGTTCCTCCATAGGAACCGATGTCTATAGTGCAAAATCTTTCTTTTTTTCCCTCTTTTTTGGCAATTAGTGAAGGTTGGCGGCAACTTTTGAGAATGGGCGTGGATTTCTTTATAGAAACCGACGCCTATAGTAGTCCATTTTTCTATAAAAATCCCCTTTTTTACAAGAAGCATTATTGATTTCTCCAAATCCAGATAAAAAAGTATATGGCTGACTCTTCATTTCTCAAAACCCTCAAATCTCTTCATGTTTTCTTTGTGGAAACTACTACTTCTTCTTCCTCTTCCTTTAACTCTATGAAAATGAAAGCCCACTAGAAACTTTCATTCTACTCAACCGGTGAGGAGAAGAGTGCTGGCGGTAAGGAGAATCCCAACAACAAAATTGACCGGTGGCTGATTTGTTCATCCAAAACTACTATGAGAAATTCAAGTTAGAGAAACAAGCTCGAAGTGTCTAATTTATTGTGAAAGGTTTTGTCAGTAGAATTAAGTTTAGCTTTCTTTGAAGACGAATCAAAAATGAAAAGTTCTAGAAGTTTGTCAATTAGATGCCAAATATATTTTCCCTAGTGCCACAATTTCGTGTTTTTTAAGTCGAAGCTTGTTGAGCATTTTCTATTTTTCTTAGCATCCTATTTATTGTACTGATAAAATTATTGAAACTCCTCATTTAGGAGAATAAGCGTGTTTATTATTCTTGCTGAGATTCTACGACAAAAAAAAAAAGAGAGAATAGGCGTCGGTTGTTACTGTACAACCGATGCCTAAAGTTAAGAATAGGTGTCGGTTGTATAGTAACAACTGACGCCTATTCTTTATTTGATTTTTTTTTTAAGTGGACTTTAGGCGTCAGTTGTACATCAACGATCGACGCCTATTGTTAACTTTAGGTGTCGGCCAACAACGGACACGTATATCTTGAGAATGAGCATCGCCTATTATTAACTTTAGGCGGCGGCCAACAACGGACACGTATATCTTGAGAATGAGCATCTCCTACATAGGCGTCTACGTCACAACTGACTCGTATTCATCATTACAACCAATGCCTATTATGCTTTTTTGTAGTAGTGTTTGTTTGTGTAGACGGTTTATTTGCATTTTAACAAAAGAATTAAAATTCTTTTCCTGTATGATATAAAATGTGGCTCTTGAACAAAGTTAAAACTGAGTTTTGGGATTGTGGTTGTATTGTACCTCGTACTTCTTGAAGAACAAGCAGTTTCAGGTGTTTGGTAAAATTCAAAAAACTGTTTATAAAAGAATCATCATTTAGGTAGGGAGGCTGGACCCGGTTGGCCGCCGCCCCCTGCAACATCGTTTGTCTATTGATCTTTGTTGAATGCTTAATCTATATCTGTGGATTGTTTGAGCAATTCAACTGTACATTCTATGAAATGTGTGAGTAGTTTCTTGCCTCACACATGCTCTTCATTCAGTAAGCACATACACCTTGACAAATTGTGTTCATGAATCATGTATATTGCTTCATCGATTTTATATCTTCTATTAATCAATTCAAATCACAGAAAGATGTCCCTTGATCACTTACCGATTTCCTTGCCAATGTAGCCAAACGATTAGCTGATAAAATGAATTCTTTCCTTCTCAAATCCATCAATTCGTTAAGCATTTTCTCCAACGTTACTCTATCACACGTGTCTTTCATGTCTAGTCCGTCTTCCATACTTGTCCTACAAGCCTACTATTAACTTGTTGATCTGCATAAAATGGCCAACATACCATCGGAACTCCTTCACAAATACTCTCAAGTGTTGAATTCCAGCCACTGTGTGTCAAAAATCCCCCGATAGCAGGGTGGCCAAGAACTTTTTCTTGAGGTGCCCAATTAATCACTTTTCCCCGAATAACAAAATGCTCTTTTGGAACCTCAAACTCTTGGAAATTTGGAATGACCCACAAGAACGGCTTGCCGCTATTCACCAAACCGTGCCAGAACTCCAAGAGCTGTTGCCGATGCAAGACTGCCATGCTTCCGAAACTAACATAAACTACAGATTTTAATGCCTGATTATCTAGCCATGTCATGCATTCACTAATAACTTGCTCATGTTCCTTGACATTGCTAGTATTAGATGATGATCGAGCTCTTGTTAACTTGAGGCCGGTGTGCATCGGTCCAATTGTGTACACATTTGGAAATTGCGTGCGAATTTGTGATAACGCTAAACCTTCCAGGTCTCGAAGGTGTTCAGTATTAGGCCATATCCGGTAGCAGCTCGATGCGTCTCTGAGACGACATGGTTAAGTTTAGGGTCGGAAATATCATTCACACGACAAAAACTTGGAAGATCCCTTGACCTAAGAAAACTCTCCATCCCTGGAACATTTGACACTAATCTGTCCATGTTGGAGTTGATCTCTGCATGCATGCATGTTCCCATCGATCATTAATTAATATATATGAAACAATTATGTACTAAGACGCACGGAAACGGGAAACGAGAACACGGGACGTCATTTTTTTTGAGGGGGAGAACAAAGTTAGAAAAAGGGAAACGATGGGAACTTTATTTCTTTTTTCCTGAAAGTAGGGAACTTTATTTCTCAATTAATTTTTAAATTTAAAGTTTGAATTAAATAATATAACAAATAATGAAAAATATAGTTTAAAAAAAAATTTAAAGAGTAATTTAAGCATTAAATTTTGTGTGTGATTTAAACCTGCAATTAAGTCAATTTTAAGCTTTGATTATGCTAAGATTATATTACAGGCCATAAATTAAAGTTTGCCTTTGTTAAAACTTCTAAAAAATTTTGATTCAAATTTCAGTGTCTGAAACGTTTTCGAAACTTGAACGTTAACCTTGTTGAGGTTTCGGTGCTTGCTAGATTAATTGTGATGATGGAGTCGAGTTAATTTTACCTGTGAAGGGAAGCTCGCCGACATGAATGAGCTTAGGGACACAAAATAAGGCCCAAAAGCAGCTGGCACTAAAGGGACGAAACAGCAAAGTAGGTATATCAAACTCCTTTGCAATATCAACTGTGAAGCACATAATTCCATCAGAAATTATGCATGTTACCGGTGGCCTCCTCCTGCCTTGCTGCTGCGCTAGAATCATGATCAGTAAGTCTCTGAATTGTGGTTTTGTTGTAGAATCAATGGAGTTAAACAACTCTTCGACTTGGTCGCCCGTTCTCGGATGATCCAACGGCAACCCATCAGAGATTATTTCGAACTGGAAACCGGGATAAGTAGACGAAAAATGGGAAGAAATTTCTGCGAAACGACCACAACTCTTTTGCGCATACTCGGAAGTGATGAATAATGTGATATGGAAGTTGTGAAGGGAAAGGATCTCAGCCAGATTTAGCATAACATTAACATGACTGTGTACGGGAAATGGAAAAACAACTACGTGCGGGTGGATGTTAGGGCCTTTATTATCATAATTATCCATGTAAAGTAGCTTGTGTGATTGTTTTTTGCAAATTGATATATTTTCAAAGTGAAATATTCTTGTTATAGTTTATAATTCAATATCCAAAACGATGCCCAGCTCATGCAAAGGACATTTGATGGAGGTTGGCTAAAATCACACAAAGGACATTCCTTGCCTTGCCTAGAAAATATATACTAATTAGATGCTCACACTCTTTGGCAATAGAAAATATATACTAATTAGATGCTCACACTCTTTGGCAATAGAAAATATATACTAATTAGATGCTCACACTCTTTGGCAATAGATAATAACAACATCATCACTAATATATATTGGGTGGTTATATTCATTCTAATTTTTTTTTTTTTTTATAATCACGCCACATTTTAAATTTATCAAATGTTTTGTCTTCACTAACTTTTTTTTTTTCAATGTTTCAAGTCCCCCAATTTTTTCCTAAAATTTTTATTCTCAGTCTTCCATTAATGATTTACTAACAATATTCTGTTTCTATGTGAAGTTACATCTTAAATTTTCATTATAATAGCTAAGCATTGTAAATAAATAGAAAAGTAACAACTTGAAAAGTACGATTATAAACTTCTTTGACAATTTTTAAGCATGTTAATTAAGTTCCTGAAAAGAAATTATTTTAGGATCATAAAAAACATTACTAAAATATTATTAATAGAAGTTCGATGAGAAAAAATGCAGCAGTTAAGGAACTATACGTAACACGAATCAAAGTTAGAAAACCCTTAGAAAATTAAAATTAGAAATTGGAAAAAAATAAAAATAAAATCCGGACCAAACCCAACAAAAATCTGCCCGAAATAGTTTGTGTTCTTTTGATTTGTCCATTGGTGGGGCCAACTCACTCTTTTGTATATATCTATATAAAACCTACGGATCGGGGAAAGTATTTTGATTACCTTATCCGACTCTACATTTTTATGAAAGACCTAAACTGTCCGTATTTTATTTATTATAATAATCATCAAAATAGTAATGATAATTTATATTTAAATACAAAAACTCTAGTCTACTATAAACTTTGCATTAAATTACTATATTAAAGTTCATAATAATTGATTAATCATTCAATATTAAACCATTCATATTCGAAACACTAAATTAACATTACATGAATGTTTCATTATTTTCTACAACTTTTTAAATATACCAAATCAAATGAAGAAAAGTTGGATGTAAAGTTGTGTGGAATTTTATAGATAGTGTTGTAAACTAAAAAGAAAATAGAAGAGAAACAGATAAAAGTTAGAAAGAAAACTCATGAATTGTATATCATTCTAAGAACCAAAATAACCTATTTATATGTGCAAGTCTGGGGTTTTAGGGGGTATATAATAGTCATTCACTTAATACAATAATTATTTACAACACTAACCTTTGAATTACTATTGTATACAACAATTATCTCATAAAAAAAATTGGTTTGGAACAAACTCTGTGAGAAAGAATACAATTAGTTCTGATCAATTTTGGAGTGTCCAAGTGCTGTCTCATTAAAACCTTGCTAGAAAAACTCAGTGGGACAAAAACTGATCGAAGGAAAAAGAGTACAGCTGCTCCCCTGATTTCAGCCAACAATGGTTCTTGTGGTTAACTTTCTATATCTCTCTAATTTGTTCAATACTTTGAAATACATTTTGCTTCAGGCAATATCGACTCTTCAGAAGTTTTAAATTGATGGTCAATATCATATAAGTCACAGATATTTATTACAAAAAGAATATGCCTCATTAAAATCATGCAAGGAACACTATGGGAAAAATCCAAGTGAAGGAAAAAGATAACATTATTCTTTCGATATGTCATTGATATTGGCTCGTTAAAAACCTTGCTAGAAAAACCTATTAGACGAAAACCATAGTTAAGGAAAAAAGAGTACAACACTTATCTCCCTCATATTAACTGTAATATAAAAAAAAAAACTTTTAATTAGCTCTCTGTATGCTTCATTCAAGCGTCCCGAATACTTTTGGGATTTTATCACATTAACGATATATTTTCATATATTGTCAGTCGAATGAAACTTTATGTTTCAATAACATCTACCACATAATTAATGCTCTTTTAGCATAAGTATCGATTGTTATATATTGACATTGTAACAATCTGCATAATTGACTTTCTATCTTAGCCAATATCTAATGCCAACAATTTTGATGAAATTGATTGATGATCCTCGCTATTTAATGAAGTTCCTTAAAAGAAATTATTTTAAAGGAACATAAAAACATTACTATTTATTAATAGTTTCGATGAGAAAAATGCAATAGTTGAGGAAATAAACTTAACACGAATCAAAGTTAGAAACCCTTAACGGAATTAAAATTAGAAATTGGAAAAAAAAAATCAAATCCGGACCAAACCTCACTAAAATCTGCCCAATAGTATGATGTTCTCTTGATCTGTGCATTGGTGGGGGCAAATCACCCTTCCATACCTATATAAAACATGCGGATCAAGGAAAATTTTTTATTTCCTTATCTGCCTCTACATTTTTATGAATGACGTAAATTGTCCTTCGTTTATTTGTTATAATAATCATCATAATAGTAATGATAATTTCTAGTTAAGTACAAAAACTTTAGTCTACTATAATCTGTGCATTAAATTACTATATTAAGTTCTTATTTATTAATTGATTAATCATTCAATATTAAATCATTCATATTTGAAACACTAAATTAACACATACATGAATGTTTCATTTTTTTCTGCAACTTTTTAAATATACCAAATCAAATGAAGAAAAGTTGGATGTAAAGCTCATGTGGAATTTTATAGATAGTCAATTTTAAATATTTTTCTTACACCATTTTTTTTTAGTTTAACTAGTTAAACTACTCATGCTATATCATTATATTGTTGCATAATAAATCTGCAATATTTGCACCTCCGTAGAAGATATAAAAATACAAGTGTACATTAATTGAATCAATTAAGATTAATAATCGTGAAGTTCAAGAACGTTCAAAAGAAAATCTACATTTTTACATCTAATTTCTCGTAGATATATGCGTATAATGGAAAAAATCTATGACCATTATTCAATACATTCGAAAACATAACTTCAACGACAAATGTACTGTTGACATCAAATTTTACTTTCGACTCAACAAACAAGATTTGTATTCGCAGGAAATTCATACTTGGATCGATAGAAGAAGTAAATGTAAAAAGGTAAGAGATGCTTGTAATAAATGGAAGATAGTAAATGCACCAAAGACAAGAAGAATGAGATTTGGGTATCGAACCCATTCTCAGTTTCGGTTGCCTCTATTTATAGTGTACATTTGCTATTTGCATAGGGCAATGATTGCATACATTTAATGCCGAGACCACAAGAATGACGTAAGGGTCAAATCGACTGAGATTAAATCTTTACTTTTTGATTAATGGCTACCTAAGCCATCATGGGACAGGTAACCACCGCTTTACATTTAATACTAGAGTCCTATCAACCGCAAGTGATAAGGTTTCCCACGTGGGTTTCCAAGATGCTTAGTTGGCATACTTGCTAGGTTGCGGCTTCAGGTTGAAGCACTATGAGCTCGTTGGCATAGTGCCTATATGTCTTAAACTGTGAGAATGATGGCACAGAGGTTCGTTCCTTAGGTCGTTGAATCCGGTGTCAAGATCTTCTAGTCATTAGGTCGCTCGGTTGTCGGATTTAGATGAGGCACTCAGGGCCCACTTTTAAGACCTTATGATCGCTGACTTCTGTTGACCATTGACTTTTGTTGACTTTATGACCTGGTGGCCACAAAATGATCCTTCAAGTTCGCTATTCCTGGACCTCAGGATTAGCGGACTTGAAGGCTTGCTGACAGTTCTCTTCGAACTTTTGCCGCTTCAAATCAGACTCTTTGAATTTTGAAATGGTTGGAAGGGCACACTCTGCCATGTGTCAATCGTCCAGTGGAATGGCGTATTCTAGAGACTTAAAGGCAGTAATCATTAATATGATTGATGCCCCTTCGTTTCCCACTGTCACACTCGGCCGCCATCCTTACATCTTCCCCTAACCCCTATTTATATCCTTCTCTCCTATCTCTTTTCCTCTTCACTTCTATTTATTCTACAATCAATTTTGAAGAGTTTAGTTGCCAGTTTCTCCAGGCTTTCTTTTCACATTCGAACCTTTACCGGTGTTCCCTAAGTCTTCATGATAACCTTAAACACAAAGGTAACTATCTCTTCTCTTTGTTTTTTAGGGAATTTTCTTTGCAAAACCTGTCGAAACCCTTGATTAGCTTCTAGAATCCGTAGGGACTTCCTAAAATGGAGGGTAGAGAGGATTTTCTTCTGGAGAGTGGCATAGGTAAAGAAGTTGTGGTAGACATGGAGTGGTCCACATATGAGGAGAAGGCGGGGCTAGTGCCGGAGGTCCAGTTTGAATGGACCAATGATGAGAGTGAAGAAGAAGATGATGAGGAGGAGGTAAGTTCTAGTAGGAGGCCACCGATGGCGGTGATTCATGATAAAGACCGGCCATGAGTGTGTAAGCATATTCCTTCGAAGGTGAATGAGAAATGAGAATGATCTGTATGCGATACGGCAAAACTATTGTGTTCTTGACCGCGTAGCACTCTGGGTCCTCTATAAAGGGGAGCATACTCGTTGTCCTCTGAGGGGGTTCGTGGCAGTGAGCACTAGGATGTTTGAGGCCGGTTTTCGCGTTCCACTTCTGCGTCTTGTAACCAGGTTGCTGAGATCTTGGGGAGTTGCCCCATCTCAAATTACTCTTGTGAGCTGGAGGACTATAATTAGGGTTCTTGCTCTCTAGCAACGCAATGACTGGGGATATCCGAGCCTGGAGGACTTCAACTATGCTATATGCTGAAAGCCACGCCATTTGGGAGAGGATGGTTTCATATAGTTGCTCGACCTACAGCTGGGACCTTAAACCTCTGGGGAAACTTAGTGAGAGGGGCATCTGAATCAGGTCCTAGCTAGAAGGAGAGCTGGTTTTGGGTAGGGGTGAATGGAGGAGCCCGTCGATTCCTGGCAACGAGGACACAAGGTCCCCACAAGTTACATGCAGCCTAGTAATTGATTCTTCAATGACAATCTTTTCCTCGAGCTGACGAACTAACAGTTAACTATATTTCCTGTCTTGTTAGGTGTTGATCAAGAGAGACGTCATCCGTTGGGTTCACTATTTAAAGAACAAGTAGAGATCGTCACCTAGCTACCAGAACATCATCGCCATATTGTAGACCTAACATATGAAGATTTTTTGGTCAGCACTGCACTGTCTGTTCCCCGGTCAGAGTATATTTCCCAAGATCCTTGTAGTTTTATTATTGCCTTTCTGATGACCTATTTTTGAAGATTTGAATGGCCTGACACTTGTCTATTTTTAGGGAAAAAATATCTTTCCAAAGGCTAAAGGCGGTCTGTTCAAGAGGACGAATGAAAGTAAGCTGTGCGGAAGAAAAGGAAAATAGTACGCGACAAAGCTGAAGAGATGAGGATTGCCAAGCAACTTGTTGAGGCTTTGAGAAGGCAAGATGAGAAGAAGAAAATGAGGTAGGACAAGCCCGCAGGAAAAAGGCCTATGATAGCTAATGATACTGTCGCCTCAGGAGAATGCATGTATAATAATAGTACCACTTATAAACGGTCAAGAATCTCTGCAGCTGATTTGTTGAATAATTCTCTACACTGCTCATCCCATAACAAAAGAGATAGATTTTCTGTACCATCACAGACAGTGAGAACCAACTTGTACCAGGTCTCTCTTTCAGTGCAACCACAATCACTGTTGAAATTCTTAACTGACTTGTTAGCCTGATACTTGCAATTGTTACAAATCCAAAAATACAAGCCCACATCTTCATGAACTCCAGAGATGGTCCCAACCACAAACACAAAACACTCCTAATCATGAAAAATATAACAAAAAAAAAATTAGGAAACACACTGGATGATAAATACACAACCACATGATAAATACAAACCCAAAATGTATATATACCTGATTAATTGATGGTATATCATCCAAAGTAACACAATGTCGTGGACCTTGTTATCAACATCTTCATAAATTGTTTGGGTTGAGAAAGTGGAAACTTGACTAACATGGGAGGAACCATCACTATTATCCAATGGTAGCCTTCATTAAACAATACAAGGTTAAAAAAACGTAACCATATTGTAAGAGCTGATTTTAAGAATTTGAAATGTAGAGCGGATCAAACTAAATGATAGCTACCTATCCTGAAAGTCGTCAATTTCTTGGATTGATGCATTCACCCAAAGTCTGTGATATTATATAATGAATTTGAAATTCCAACCACTTCTGAGATTAAAAAATGAGCAATACAAAAACAAACAAATAAATAAATAACATATTCGAAACAATGAAGGCAATTATCTCTGCAATGATGATTTGCTAGCAATCATAATAAAATTTGAGTGCATGAAAGCAATATATGACATCTCCTTAAACGAAATCCAAAACAATAAATTTAATACTGTAACTAATACTGAATTTAGAAGCAGTACAAAATCCAAGAAGTTAAAATAACCATATTTTATATAGTATTTAGTTTAACAATGAACTGACATAGAGAAATCAAATTAATTAGTTTATATAAAAGTAAGGGAAAAAATCTCCATACTTAAAAAATAAGGAATACAAAACATAAATCTATATTAGATAGATAAATATATAACACAACATAAATAACAAATAGAACGAAGATTACATAAAACGATCGCGACAGTTGTGGCAGTAAAATAGAAGAGTTCAACCTTTATACTTGTTCGAATGGCAGTTTTCGAGTGTCCTGCCTCCCCACTCCATCTCTAGATTCATTATTTAGCAGCGCATCTTGCTTTGATATGCCATTCGACACATTTTGGAGTAAGCTCTTTGATCATAGATACATGAGCCATTGCAATTGTGGTATTCAGAAGAGAAAGAGATGCCAAGAGATGTTAAATAGAGACCCATTTAATGGGGATCCCATTTATATATTCCCTGATAAACCCAAATTTGAAATCGATTTGTAAGAGTATGGAATGCTAATGAATTAAATAGATTGATTGGAGTATCGTCAATATAGAGTTAAGAAGAAAAAATTGGGCAGAGGTCATTATGGAATGAAGAGAGAGACAATATTATGGAAAGAAGAATCGGCTGCCTTTGGAGGTGGAATGGATTACAATGAATTAGGAAAAGTGAAAAGTAAATATATAAATATGGCAAAGATTGTGAGTGAAAAGATAAAGGAAAAATCTACAATTATGGAAATAAGAAATTGTTGCTTGTGTAGGTGGAGTGGATTACAATGGATTAGGAAAAGTCAATAGATAAGTATGGTAAAGATTGTGATGGAGTGCCAAAAAAAGGGAAAAATCGACAATTATGGAAATAAGAGTCAGTTGCTTTCTGTAGGTAGAGTGGAATAAAATGTATTAGAAAAAGCAAAGAGTTAAATATGGTAAAGCGTGTGAGGGGAAAAGGGAACATTCGACAATTATTGACACCGCGGGAAAGGGCGGGAAAAATGTGGTGTCTATAGGCACGGCAACATTTGTTTTAGATATTAATGGATTTAACCCAACTTATCATGGGCTAGACGCACTTGCGCAACAAGAAGTTTCCTAAATCGAATAGCTCATGTGGTAGTGCTATGGTTATAATATGATCTCGTCGATTCTCCCCTCCAAACTGCTCTCCCTTTCAGTGATTATTCCGCGATAGATTTAATTTGGTCGGATAGCTGCTATGGCACGACTGTTTAAAATTTTTTTACAGAACTTTGTGCGAGTGGCAACTCTCATAACTTATAATTGGAAATGCAAGTAATAATTGTTTACTGTTTCTGCCTTTGGGGAATAATATGTGGCGTGTATGATTTTATCTTTGGGAACAACCTGTTGTTTACATATAGAAATCATACAGTGACGACGTTAAAGATTATGGTAGCCTTTGATTGCACGAAATAAGCATATTTTATCCTTTTCTTCTAATTTTTCCTTATACATTATCTGTGACCGGATGGATGTGTTTCCCATTTTTTTTTTTAAATTCTTTTTGCCATATATGTGACTGAAATATGTATATATGTTTCTCAAGATAATGCTAGCCTTTGATTGCACGAGAACACATGGGCTTTTCTTGTGATAATCCACGGAACAAGTACTCAACAATAGGCAAATATTGGCACGAGTAGGATAATATGTAACTGGAATGACGGTTATAATTTCTCCCTTGCCCAAAATGAGAACATGAAAAGTCCAGTTCCAGTAAGTGGGAAATAATCTTTTTTTTTCCTGTTGAATTTCTTGGTTACTTATTTTGGTTTTATACAAACTAACTAATGCCATTTGACCAACATGATGGAAATAATTTCCTCTGTTGTATCATTGGTAGTATAGTGTGTTGAATTTTGACTGACCAAGATCAAATTTCCTACTCTGCTCAAAAAAAAAAAAAGGTCAAATTTCCTACTAATAAATAAAAAATACTTTACGGATATTGTATTCTATGGAAGAAAATTATGATTTGTCATTTGTATTGCACCAGCAACATGACGGAAATGTGCAATCACAATCCTACACAATTTTCTTGAAACCATAATAATATGTTTGTCGTAGTATTAAGTAAATACAAATGACAAAGCACACAAGACATAGTTTTTGGCATATATGGTTCTCAATGGCAGCTCCAATTATTTGTTGGGGCCTGTTTAAAAAATAAAAAATAAAATTATGGAGGATCCAAGAGTTTTTTCTGCATCGCATATCAAACTTGCAAATTCTAGACACAAAAGTAAAATTGTGCATGCTTCATTTCTTTTTCCTCTAGTACATGTGCACTAATTCATGATATCATCCACTATAATACAAAAATGAAGATGTGAACCTGGGCACTCTGAGGAAAATCATAAGAACTTCAGATTTGGGTTTTGGGATATTAGTAGAATTGCTTTTTGCTTATCGTGTACTGAGTTCATTACAAAATTCAAGAAGTGTTAAATCTTGACTATGCTTATATCCAGTATGGCCTTAACTCTCAAGGACTTAAATAATGTTGTAAGCTTTGTCAAGACCTCATGATTATTGATCATTAGGTAAAACACGAAACACAAGTAAATAATTGAAAAACCAGTATTTCGCATATTGTAAAGTGAAAAAGGAATATTAAATTATTGAAATCAGGTGGTTTGTGTAACTTTTTACTTCTGCTCGACCTAGCTCAGGTGAATGCAGCATCATTTTTTCCATGCAAACTTAATTTCTTTAGTGAGAGTTTGCTAACTTTTCCTTAAAAGTTAATGACAGAAGAAAGAGACTTGACTATCAGGGTTAAGGTTTCATATAGCTAACCATACGGCAAAGGACAGATCAAGGAACGCTCTAAATAAGTAATTGAATTGTGATTATTCATTCTCATTTTCTATTTTTAGCAAATTGACTCTTCAAAAGGGATGATTATATTGCATAGCCTTAGAATTTATCTAATAGATTGATAGACATGGGTTTATAGGATAGCAATAATTTAAAATTATTTAAGTCAAGATCTCCTGAACGTTTAATTTGATACGTGATTTCTACATAAATCATCTAAAGAAGTGCGCAACGGATAATACCATCACTTTAATGATTCCAAGTATGATCTATCTAGAGGATTCATAGCTTCTAATCCATGAACCTTCTCTAGTATTCTTCAAAACTCAAAACTGCATAAAGTTGAGTGGGCATTGTAAACCTGGCCAAAAACACACCCAAAAGGGACACAAAGATCTCTTTATTATAGAAGGGACGGACGTTTTCTCTCAGAGATGGGAATCAAAGGGAGTCTGCCCCCACTATATAGGGGCTACGATCCCTTCTCCTACTTAGAGAAGGTGTCAGGTCTTCTGTCCTATTATCTGTATAGTTCTCGAACTTTTTAACTTATTTTAAATAAGTCCCAGACTTTCTAGAAGCTACTAAAGGGTCCCAATCGGATTTACATAATATGAGTTACAATAATTAAATCCCGTTACCTAACTAAATTGTACAATCTAATAATTATTTAGTAATTTGCTCACTCCACCAAAGGCAAAATACTGCTACTCCCCATTACGTAAATAATAATAATACAAGTTAACTTGCAACTATATAATCCTCTTGACGTATGAATCTAGTAGTTCTTCTCTATTTATAACCTCATAATTAATTAGGTATGCACTGATTGTATCATCTAATTAATTATATACTCTGCTGACGACTCTATTGTTATCACTGTGATTTCTATTTATCATCACATGCTAAATACTAAACTTAGATTTCTGAAATCATCTTAGCATAAGAATAGTTAAGATGATTAGTTAACTTTTTAGTAAGAATAACATATTCCTATTGCAACACATCAACATGCAAAGTTATTGACCAAATAAATTTAGTCTCACCGGGGACATATCTAAGTTCCCGAGATATAAATCACCTCATAGCAAGACACATACAAGATGAATTTAGACAAACCATTTGATTGCCATGTGGAATTTAATTCTTACATATAGTTATTATATCAAATTAAATTCAACACAGCAGTCCAATCCAATATACTTATTCGGAAGTATATCTATGTCATTACTCACGACTCTACTAGCCGCAATGATCAAGATAAATTGTCTACTCGAATTAGTTAGAGCAGTTGTAGCGACCGAAAATTTTAAAGCTATAAATTTTTAACAATTTCAAATTTTTAAGTCGTGTCGCAACCAATTCCTTCGAATTTAATTCTTTAACTTAATTTAATTATACATTAATTATACATAATAAAGAATATCTTAATAAAGAATTTGCTTATTTATTTAGCTATTTACCATTTAATTAACCATCAAAATAAGTTAACTTAATTAACATTTTACAAAATTTCTTTTATTCATAAGCCAACTTCTACTAAAAATTTAATTGCTTAATTTCTTATTTCAATTACTTAATTCTTAATTCAAATTATTACATTTAAAAACAAGCATTTAAGTACTTTGCCCCATATGGTAGTCTCCCATTCAATCATCCATCCTCATGCAACCCTATGCCAAAATGATATGTATAAATAATTTCCCCACCCGTCACTTCCAATCTCAGCTAACCCAGCAGCCACCCAAGGTTCTCCACATGTCTCCCTCCTATCCAATGTAACAATGTCTACATACTCACAGAGTCACATTTCCTTCTTCATTCAAAATTTTCAAAGCAAAGATTCAACCATAAATCTCAATTCCCATTCATACACACACACACACACTAAACTCATCCCTTGCAAATCCATTCTAGGCATTTAACATAGATAATATACGATACATACACACTGCCTCCATATAGGAATCAAGCATACTCGCTGCCTTTACAACACACACACACACACAGAGTCTTTGTAAACAAGAGGAAAATTTCCAACTTCCAACATTGATGTATTCCTCAAGCAATGAAAGAAAAATGGAACCACATTCTTGGCAACAACACCACCACCGTACGTCTTCGCCACCACCACTGCCGCCTACGCTGTGGCCAAAGCCACCGCCATTTTCACCCAAAACTCCATTCTTTCAACTCACCACGCATCTAGAGACCTAACCCAAGCATCTATATTCATTTTTAAGCAACTCAACCCAGAAATTTTTTAGATTTTGGGGGCTGGTTCGACTGAGCAACTCCTATTTCTAGTCCGGATCCACCACGCTTGCGCCCCAAAATCACCCCTTGCGGCCATGGGCGTCTCGCTTGACGCTGAGAGCCGTGCCGACACTGGAGGCGAAGTCCTACAGCCCCTCCCCTCCATTGTGCTCTCTGCTTCTTCGAATGGCAGAAGGAGTTGGGAGCAAATATTATATATTTTGATATTTTAAATTTCAGTCCCCAATGTTTTGGTTTGTTTTATTTAAACCCTACTTTTTCGGTTTTATTTTAAGTAAGCATGCAAGTTTCTGATTGGGTTAATTTTGACCCTTGAAATTTTAGATGCCGTTCAGATGGGTTTTGTTTATTTTAACATATAAACTTTTATTTTCAATTATTTTAGTCTCTTATTTTGGGGATTCTTTCAAGTTAGTTTTGAAAGTTTATAAGATTTTAATTTTAGTTTATGTTTAAACTTTATTCATTTAAACTCATAAATTAGTTTATACTTATTTTAAATTAAAGCCCTATTTTTATTAAATATGAGATTTAATGACTTTAACTATTTAAATTCTAATTTTTGGATTTATTGAATTTTTAAGGATTTCTAAATTAGTTTAAATAAATTCGTTTATATTTATACCTAAATTTTGGTTAATTCTTGATTTTCTAGTTTTCCTTAACTTTTGGGGTATTAATCACATTAGGCACTACACTCTTAAGCATTTCATACAATTATTTTATTATAACTTAGTTTAAAAGTAATTCCTTTTATAAATAGCTCATTTCACCAAAAATCCTAATTTGAATTTTATATTCTTTTATAGGTGAGGAGTGAAGAATAAAGTGGGTAAGCCTTGCCCCTTTAGGTCAACTCGGTGGAATTTTGAGGTAGACTCTTTTCTATAGATATTTTTCCCAATAATAGCGCTAATACTAATTGGTTGTTCTATGAATTGAATATGGATAAGTGATTTATATTCTAATATGTTATTTGTATGAGCGTAATTGATTTATGCTTGAGACAAGATGAGACTTTTGCATATGCTTTACCGCTATGCACAGATTTTGCATCCGCTAGTATTTTATATGCCTTAGGGCATGAGACGAGAGTCGGAAACCTGCATTTACTATACGACGCTTGTTTTCGAGCAGAGACAATTTGAGACCTATGAGATATGAATTGCATTTTTATATGTATGTTTATAGTATAAATTGGTTAATATTGCGATGAGTCTACTGAGCATTTCTATGAAATACTTATCCCTTTCAAAATTAATATTTTGCAGATTTGGAGTCGGAGGAGATGCCTTGAGCAATGGTGGCTTTCAAAATAAATTAAATAGGCTTTGTTTTGAATGACTTGAACCTTGTTTAAGTACTTGGAAAACTTTAATGTTGTGTGAAACAGTTGACCATCACTGATAAATTATCTTTTATATTATCACTTTTGAATCAAGATAGTTGCCGCTTTATATTCACTCTTGATTCATTTTGATTTATTTTATTTAAAAGAAAAAAATTTATTGAAGTCTTGGGCACCAGAACCCGGGACGTTATAGCTTTGTATCATAGCGCGCTCAACGTTTCTATAGACCCTCAAAAAATAAATTTGAACTTAAGAATTTTGGAAGTGCCATTGCCATCGCTCCCTCAGCTGACTCTGAAGGTAAAGAAAGATATTTATTTTGAGAAAATGTTTATGTTGAGAAATTCGGGTACATGTTTGAGATATGGTGTTATGAATTATTGAGACGAGAAATTTATTGTACCCTATTTGAGAAATAACCAAGTCGAGTATAATCGGGTATACTTGTAGAAAAATTAAGTGAGAATAATTAAGAAATGATTTTACATTATATTTCTTTATTCGTTTTAGTCATTGGGAACTTACTAGAGATAATGAGAAATTTACCTGACTAGACTTTGATAACGAATTTTCAGACATGGTTTAGACTAGAGGTATATGCGAGAGGGTTTTTGCTGTTAGGATAGATACTTGTCATTTAAGTTTGATCTAGCTAAGACTATGTCAAAGAATATCTTAGCTTACCGCGTGGCATGCCATGATGCCTGATCTTGTGACTTGCCTACTGACGATGCGGCCTCTATTGGCCGACCATCTGATCTCTATATTTCCTGAGGGCAGATAGTCATTGATTTCTAAGTTTTTCAAGGATCTGAAGGGACGTCGGGAAGTAGCTGTTGATTTCCCGACATTTTGTGATGAGCTTGTGATGAGTTCAGGGAGGTTATTTCCACCAGAGCCAGTGCAGGCTCCATTGCCAGAGGAAGAGCCTATGGAGATAGAGTTTGAGTTGGACCAAGTGGTACCTGAAGCAGAGTCTAGGGTATATGAACCTTCTTCATATGCACCTAGTACACCTGAGTACATCCCTAGCATTCCTTCACTAGGATTTGGGGCATGGCTTGATGAGTAGAGTAGGTAGTTGGGAAGAGTAATAATGAGAGTTGTATCAGCATCAATGGCTATCTTTAAATCTCAAGTTATGCTAGTTGACTCAAGATGTTATCTCTACTTTTGTACTCCTCATTGAAGGATTTTAAATGTTAATGAAAGCATGTTTCTTTTCCCTTCTTCTGTCAAACTATTTATGATGATATATGTTTCGTGCTATGAATTGCAAGTAAACTAAATTTGATTTTGCCTTGTGATGTAAAGGAACTGCCACGAGGTGAATCTCAGAACAGCATAATCAGGGAATTACTCCAGCCAGTACTAGAGCAGAGATAGAATGCACCTGCTGTGTCAGTGGCCCTAGCTGTGTCTATAGTTGAACAATTTTGTAGATGCAGACCACCCCGGTTTGAGGGTGGTAATGACCTCTTAGCCGTAGAGGAGTGGCTTAGATCTCTGGAGAAAATATTCTGACACATCTCCTGCTTGACGATCAGAAGGTTCTATGTGCTGAATTTATGTTTGAGGGTCATGCTGGCCATTGGTGGGACTCTGTATACAGGACTAGGACTCTGGAGGTGCAGAGGAACTTGACTTGGGAACAATTCAAGACCGATTTGATCGATAAATACTTTCCTAGGCCCTGCGAGATTAGAAGGAGTCTGAGTTTCTAAACCTGAGACAAGGAGATTTGGACATCACAGATTATGAGAGAAAGTTTGAGGAACTCTGAACTCTCCCACTATGCCCCGCACTTGGCGAGCACAGAGGTCATGAAGGCCAGGAGGTTTGAGAGAGGCCTATGCCTAGATATCCGCCAAATTATATGCTCTCACTCCTTGCCCACTTACGGTTAAGTTGTGAGAATGGCTTAGACTGTGGCTTATTCTGGTCCACGATCTAGTGGACAGAGGAACAAAGGAAACCAACAAAATCAGGGCAAGAGAAAGTGGCATGGATAGTCTCAAAACCAGAACAAGAATTATGCACCAACCAGGAAGCCAAACACTCAGACCACTGGAAGATAGCCCGATAATACTTTTCCTCCATGTCCCAATTGTAAGAAGATGTAGAAGGGATAATGCTTATAGGGCAAAGGAGTCTGCTACAAGTGTAGTCAGCTAGGCCATTTCGCATCAAACTGCACAAATGCACCTGCTTAGAGTAGTGATCAAAAGAAGAATGTGGAGCAGGCTAAGAAAGGAAAGGCACGAGTGTTCGCCATGACCCATGAGGATGCTATCAACGATGCTAATGTGATTGTAGGTATACTAATAAATTTTAAGTGTTCCTGTATATGCCTTATTTAATCTTAAAAGTTAAGAAATTCCTAATATGGTAATCATAACATGATAATAGGTGTATTATCTGTTTCTAGTATCCCTGTATATGTCCTTATAGATTCAGGTGCCACACATTCCTTTATCTCAGTTTTATGCCTAGCTAGATTGAAATTAGTAGGCGAGAAAGTGGGTAGTACCCTGGAGGTTAGTATACCATCATGTGGGATAATCAATACTCATAGGATGGCCTCCGATTTACCAATTGACTTCGATGAGATGGTACTAAAAGTAGACCTGAATGTGATTGAGATGAAAAACTTTGACATCATCTTGGGCATGGACTGTCTAAGTATTAATCGTACTACTATCTTGTGCCATGAGAAAGAAGCGACATTCCAAAAAAATGGGAAGAATGTATTCAGGTTTTATGGCTCAAAAGTGAAGGCTCTCCCCCGCCTTATTTCAGCGATGCAAGCAGAGAAACTTATAGCAAAAAATGGTTGTTAAGGGTATCTGGTTAGTTTGTAGGGTGGACTATCTGAAGAGATCACCCTTGACTGTGTGCCGATTGTCTGTGAATATGTAGACGTATTTCTTGAGGATATATCTAGCCTCCCATCGGGTAGGCAGCTTGAGTTTTCAATTGAGCTAGTACTTGGAGCAGCACCAGTTTCTAAGGCTCTGTACCGTATGGCACCTAAGGAATTGCAAGAATTGAAAATCCAGTTGGAAAAATTGCTAGAAAAGGGTTTTATCAAGCCAAGTGTTTCCCCGTGGGGAGCACCTATCTTGTTTGTCAAGAAGAAAGATGGCAGTATGAGAATGTGCATCGACTATCAAGAACTTAATAAACTGACGATAACGAATAAGTATCCTCTTATGAGGATTGATGACGTATTCGATCAGCTGAAAAGTGTTGCTGTGTTTTCAAAAATTGATCTGAGATCTGGTTACCATCCGCTAAAGATCAAGTCAGTGGATATACCAAAAATGGCTTTCCGAACTCAATACGGGCACTATGAATTTATAGTAATGCCATTCGGTCTTGTTAATGCCCCCAGCATTCATGGACCTAATGAATCGAGTTTTCCACTAGTATTTGGATAAATTCATCATCGTCTTCATCGATGACATACTAGTTTACTCGAAGGATCCAAAACTACATGAAGAACATTTGAGGTTTGTGTTGGATACATTAAGGGCAGAGAAGCTGTATGCCAAATTCAAGAAATGCGAATTTTGGCTTGAGAAAGTTGGATTTCTTGGCCACATTGTCACAGCCAGAGGCATTGAGGTTGATCCTTCTAAAGTTAAAGCTGTGACAAGCCCTAGAGATGGAAAGAGCTTTCTAGGATTGGCTAGGTATTACCGACGATATATAGAGGGTCCAAAATAGCAGGACCTATGACTTAGCTGACGAGGAAGGGAATTAAATTTCAGTGGTCAGATCGATGTGAGCAGAGTTTTCAAGAATTGAAGAAAAGGTCAATTTCAGCTCCGGTTTTGACTATACCTGATGGCATGAGGGTTTCGTCATTTACACAGATGACTCCAAGCATGGGTTGGGTGTGATAGCCTATGCTTCAAGACAGCTAAAGCCATATGAGTAGAATTATCCGACTCATGATTTAGAGCTTGCAGTAGTAGTGCACGCCTTAAAAATTTGGCATCACTACTTCTATGGGAGTAAAAGCCAGATCTACACTGATCATAAGAGTCTGAAATATTTCTTTGCTCAGAAGGAGTTGAACATGAGACAACGCCGATGGCTTGAGTTGGTGAAAGATTATGACCGTAATATTTTTTACCATCTAGGTAAAGCTAATGCTGTTGAAGACGCATTAAACAGGAAGAACGCTAGACATTTATTAGCATTGGGAATAGTGCGAGACTAGCTGATTCAGGATTTCCAGAATTTGAGGATTGATGTGCGAACTCCATCAACCCAAAGATCTGGTAAGTTGACGAATTTGACTGTTAGGCCAGACTTTAGGGGAACGAGTTATAGCTGCTCAGAAAAATGACAGGTTTTTGGAGAAGGTCAATAATGAAGTGGGGACTCTTCAGCGATCAAGATTTGAGATTGCTTTTGATTCAGCACTCATGTTTATGGGTCGACTTTATGTTCTGAAAGATGAGCAAATCAGAAATGAAATTTTAACTGAAGCCCATTCGACTCCTTATGCAGCACATCCAGGATGGACAAAGATGTATCGAGATTTGCATGACTCTTTTTGGTGGAGAAACATGAAAGGAGGCATTGCAAAGTTTGTATCTCGATGCCTGGCATGTCACCAGGTTAAAACCAAGCACTAGAGGCCATCAGGGTTACTTAACCCTTTGGATATACCTGAGTAGAAATGGGAAAAGATTACGATAGATTTTGTAGTGGGTCTACCTAGATCAGTAAGAGGTTACGATGCTATTTGGGTGATTGTAGATCGACTCACAAAATTTGCTCATTTCTTACCAGTCCGGATGACTCTTAGTGTAGATCAGCTAGCCGAAGTATATGTTAACGAAATTGTATGACTACATGGGGTACCAGTTTCCATCGTGTCAGATAGGGATCCGAGGTTTACCTCGAGATTCTAGAAAAGTCTTCAGACAGCCATGGAGACCCGGTTGAACTTTAGCACTGCTTATCACCCCCAGACAGACGAACAGTCTGAGCGCACTATCCAGACATTGGAAGACATGTTGAGAGCCTGTGTATTGGACCTAGGCGGAAAATGGGATGAACGCCTACCATTAGTGGAATTTGTATGGCAGACGATATCGATCACCAATTTATTAGGATGAGGTTGGAGAAAGGAAATTACTTGGACTGGAGATGGTAAGGGAGACAGTGGCAAAGATCGAAAAGATTAGATCCAAAATTAAGGCAGCTCAGGATAGACAGAAAATTTACACTGATTTGAAAAGGAAGAATTGGGAGTTCCAAATCGGGGAGAAAGTGTTTCTCAAGGTAGCACCAATGAAGGGTGTCCTACGATTTGGCAAGAAAGGGAAATTGAGACCCCGGTTTATACGACCGTTTGAGATATTGGAAAGAGTCTGGAATGTAGCATACCGTCTGGCCTTGCCACCTGAGCTTTTAGTAGTACATTATGTTTTTCAAATTTCATTATTGAAGAAGTACGTCCCTGACTCGGGTCATGTGGTGAACTATCAAGATATTGAGATTCAGAAAAATTTATGCTAAAAGAAAACCCCCATACGTATTTTAGAGAAAAAGTTCATGTCTTGAGAAGTCGAGAGATTCCATTAGTCAAAGAAAGTCCAGCAGGGTAGAGATGGAGTAATGAGGTTACTTCGGAAAAAGAAGAAGAGATCCATGAGAAATACCCTAACCTCATAGACCAAGTAAGTTAAATTTTGAGGACGAAATTTATTTTAATAGGGTAAGGTTGTAGCGACCGAAAATTTTAAAACTGTAAATTTTTACAATTTCAAATTTTTAAGTCGTGCCGCTACCAATTCCTTCGAATTTAATTCTTTAACTTAATTTAATTATACACAACAAAGATTATCTTAATTAAGAATTTGTTTATGTATTTAGTTATTTACCATTTAATTAACCATCTAAATAAGTTAACATAATTAATATTTTACAAATTTTCTTTTATTCATAAGCCAACATCTACTAAAAATTTAATTGCTTAATTTCTTATTTCAATTAATTAGTTCTTAATTCAAATTATTGCATTTAAAAACAAGCATTTAAGGACTTTGCCTTATATGGTAGTCTCCCATTCAACCCTGCAACCCTATGCCAAAATGATATGTATAAATAATTTCCCCGCCCCTCACTTCCAATCTCAGCTAACCAGTAGCCATCCAAGGTTCTCCACCTCTCTCCCTCCTCTCCAACATTCCCCCTTCTCCTTCACTGTATCTGAACAATGTCTACATACTCACATAGTCACATTTCCTTCTTCATTCAAAATTTTCAAAGCAAAGATTCAACCTTAAATCTCAATTCCCATTCATACACACACACACACACACACTGAACCCATCCCTTGCAAATCCAGTCTTGGCATTTAACATAGATAATATAGGATACATACACACTGCCTCCATACAAGAATCAAGCATACTCGCTGCGCTTTACAACATATACACACACACACAGTCTTTGTAAACAAGAGGAAAATTTCCAACTTCCAACATTGATGTATTCCTCAAGCAATGAAAGAAAAATGGAACCACATTCTTGGCAACAACACCACCACCGTGCGTCTTCGCCGCAGCCAAAACCACCGCCATTTTCACCCAAAACTCCATTCTTTCAACTCACCACGCATCTAGAGACCTAACCCAAGCATCTATATTCATTATTAAGCAACTCAAGCCAGAAATTTTTTAGATTTGGGAGGGGGTTCGACCGAGCAACTCCAATTTCTAGCCTGGATCTCCCACGCTTGCAACCCAAAATCTTCCCTTGCGGCCATGGGCGTCACGCTGGGGGCCGAGCGCGTGCCCAGCGCGACTTCGCCGGCGTCGGAGGCGAAGTCTGGCAGCCCCTCCCCTCCCTTGTGCTTTCTGCTTCTTCAAATGGTAGAGGGAGTTGGGAGCAAGTATTATATATTTTGATATTTTAAATTTCAACCCTTAATGTTTTGGCTTGTTTCATTTAAACCCTAATTTTTCGGTTTTAATTTAAGTAAGCATGCAAGTTTCTGATTTGGTTACTTTTGGCCTTTGAAATTTTAGATCCCTTTCAGATGGGTCCAGAAACTTGCGTTTTGTTTATTTTAGCCTATAAACTTTTATTTTCAATTATTTTAGTCTCTTATTTTGGGGATTCTTTCAACTTAATTTTGAAAGTTTATAAGATTTTAATTTTAGTTTATGTTTAAACTTTATTCATTTAAACTCACATATTAGTTTATACTTATTTTAAATTAAAGCCCTATTTTTATTAAATATGACATTTAATGACTTTAACTATTTAAATTCTAATTTTTGGATTTATTGAATTTTTAAGAATTTCTAAATTTGTTTAAATAAATTCGTTTATTTTTCTACCTAAATTTTGGTTAATTCTTGATTTTCGAGTTTTCTTTAACTTTTGGGTATTAGTCACATTAGACACCACACCCTTAAGCATTTCATACCATTATTTTATTATAACTTAGTTTAAAAATAATTCATTTTATAAATAGCTCATTTCACCAAAAATCCTAATTTGAATTTTATATTCTTTTATAGGCAAGGAGTGAAGATAAAGTGAGTAAGCCTTGCCCTGTTAGTTCGGCTCGGTGGAATTTTGAGGTAGACTCTTTTTTAAGGATATTTTTCTCAAAAATAGCGAATATTAATTGGTTATTCTATGAATTACATATGGATATGTGATTTATATTCTTATATGTTATTTGCATGAGTTTAGTTGCTTTATGCTTGAGACGAGACAAAACTTTTGCATATGACAAATAGTTGACTATAACTTACAAATTATCTTTTATATTATCACTTTTGAATCAAGATATTTTCCGCTTTATATCACTCTTGATTTATTTTGATTTATTTTTTTTAAAAGAAAAAAATTTATTGACGTCTCAGGTGCCCAGAACTCGGGGCGTTACAGTAATGGACAAATAAATCTTAATAGAATAAAGTGCCAACCTTTATTCTTAGTTTAGGACTAAAGTATTTTCAGTTGAAATATAAGATGTATCTTCTGTACTTATCGAAAAGTACCTATTTCATATTTGTTCAAAGCAACCGATGGAACTTCGTTGTTGCTCATATATATATATATATATATATATATATATATGTAAATATAGAAAAATAAAAATCAACATTTATTCAATGTAAATAACTACTTATCTACAAACCAGTCCAGATACCAACACTTCATACGTATATCCCAACATAGATTACTGTAATACCCAACCGGTTCCTGACGATGTTCGAGTATTGTCCATTAAAGGACATTTTGCAAGGAAATGTGTATATAATGCCTTGAAAAATTCAAGTGCTTGCTTAATGTAAAATATTGAATTTTCAAAAATCATTGCAAACTAAATACATAATTAAAACTATTTGTTACGCAACATACAAGTCGTCTCCTAGCGCATCATCAACCTGTCATCTGGGTACTCAAGCCAACCTTTTTCCCAATTATACAAATAGTAACCTGGAATATGATTGGTGGATAGGGGAGTGTACACGTGTTCAATAAGCAGAATATGGTGCGCAGTGTGTACTTGCGCGTTAAAATAGCATATACATATTCATCATTATAGACATAAAAATGCTAGCTAACTTTTGAACCTTAGAAAAATGTGAAGCATTTGTGGGCCATAATAATGCTTATTGATCTTGACCTTTAACTTGATATACCATCATGATGCATATCCCGAATACAAGACAAACGGATACATAAATTTGAGGTTGAACTTAAACATGAACATAACCTAGTCGTAGGCCTCCCCAATATGAATATACATGGTGTACTGTCATGATGCATGGATATAAAAGGCGTACATAAACCCAGGTAATGACTTGAACATGATGGGTAAGATCAAATGGAGTGTAATTCACTTTAGAAAATCCTTGTATTGTACATGGACTTTTAACATGTTCTCGAACATGAACATAAAACTTATAAACTTGCATATGCTTGTTCTATATCTCATTATAAATTCATAATTAGACATGTAATTGACATAGGTATTTACTAATTAACTTAAGGAATTGTGTAAAAACATGTAACTATATTCATCACATAATCATATTTGTAGTCATATAACATATTCAGATAAGGCACATAAACATGTTCTAACTAGCATACATAAATAATAACATAGACATATAAACATATTTATTCATATTCACGCCATTAAACAAATAGAGCACATAAGCATATTTGTACTCACATTTGATTAGTTTGATTGACTTTAGATCTTCAATGACTAAGTTGTGGAACTCCAAGACTTCAATGGCCACAACGAAAGACTTCCAAAGCTCAAAGACAGTATCATAACTTTTCAAAGCTTGGAGACATTATCTCATTAGTTGAGGATATGAAATCTTTAAATAGTAAGAGGACTAAAATATAAATATATAATAGTTGAAGGATAAAAATGATAAAGGCTAGAAGATAAAGTATCAAAGTTTGAAATTTCCCCAAAATGTGCAAGGGAGCTCTCGACTCCTTGGTGCTCAAAATGGGGTTAAACACTGTGACAGCCTCAATCCTACATCGTTTGGGTAGAGAAAGTAAGACTTATTTATAAGTTAACAGATGCACTCCAACTAACATGAGGCCTTTTAGGTGAACATCCAAGAGCAAAACCGTGCGGACTACGCCCAAAGCGGACAATATCATGCCAAAGTGGAGATGGTCGTTACAGATGATATCATAGCAGAGCTTAACCAGAAGTGTGGCCAATGAGGACGTTGAGCCCCTTAGGTAGGGTGAATGTAACGGCCTCAATCCTACCAACTAACATGAGGCCTTATAGGTAAGAATCCAAGAGCAAAATTGTGCAAGCTAGGCAGACAATATCATGTCAAAGTGGAGCAGGTCATTATAGATTATATACCTTTCTATAGACTTGGAAAAAAATTTCCATGATTTTGCATATTTAAACACCACAAAAATATTAAGTTCTACTGCTATCCGCTCATACCATGCCACGCCGACTCTGAAAAGGTAAAGAATCTTGACAAGTTTTATTACAGTAAAGTTTGAAAATTTATATTGGATACTATGAATATTATTTCCATAACTATATCTAAATTTTAAAGCCTATGTTGTAGATCCATGTGATTTTGAATGAAAATTTAATACGTCATAATATATTTTTGAGATGCTCTTTAGAATACCAGGAGAATGTGAGCTCTTATTTCACGGGGCAAAGATTAAGGCTATACTATGGTGTCAGCACTAAAGGTATAGAAGACGTTGAAAAAAAGGTACTTGTCACAGTTACCTAGTGAGCGTTATGAGCATGCAACCGTCTAAACTCAGTAGTTGATGTATTAGTGGTAAGAGATTTCATTGACGTGTTCCCAGATGATCTAGCTGGTACCCTGCCAGATAGGTAGGTGGAATTCACAGGTGACTTGATACCTGGTGTAGCACAATTGACTTGATACCTAGTGTAGCACCAGTCTCTAAAGCACCTTACAAGATGGCGCTGAAAGAACTAAATTAGATAAAAGTACAATTGCAGGAACTACTAGATAAAGGGTTTATTTTCCCGAGTGTATCGCCCTGTAGAGCTTCTATGCTATTTGTGAAAAAGAAAGACGGATCAATGAAGATGTGCATTGACTACAGAGAGTTGAACCACCTCACGGGGTCAGGCTACCATCAGCTAAAGATCAAGGACATCGACATTCCTAAAACCACATTTAGAACTCGGTATTGGCATTATGAATTTACTTGACAAATGCTCCATTGGTATTCTCGAACTTGATGAATAGAGTGTCTCATCCTTATTTGGATTAGCTCATTATAGTTTTTATTGATGACATGTTGGTCTACTTAAGGAATAAGGCAAAACATAAGGAACATCTACGTAGTATCTTGGGAACTCTTCGCAAGAAGAAGCTATATGCCAAATTCAAAATGTGTGAGTTTTGGTTTGAGAGGATAGCTTTTCTTGGTCACGTTGTGGCTACCTAGGAAATTGAGGTTGACCCAACCAAGGTCGATGCCGTGACTAATTGGAGAACCCCGACAAATGTAAATGATTTGTAGTTTCTTGGGTTTGGCCGGCTATTATCAAAGGCTCATTGAAGGATTCTCAAAGATAGCAGGACTAGTGACACAATTAATAAGAAAGTGTGTGAAATTTCAATGGACGGACAAATGTGAAAATAGTTTTCAAGAACTGAACTAATTTCTGCATAGGTTATGTCTATACCGGAAAGTTCAGAAGGATTCATTATATATAGCAATGCCTTAAAATAAGGTCTAGGATGTGTACTGATGCAAAATGGCAAGCTAATTGATTATGGCTCCAGACAACTGAAACCTCACGAGCTGAACTACCCTACTCATGACTTGGAGCTGACCACGGTAGTCATGCTCTAAAGATATGGTGACACTATCTTTACGATGGGAAGTGTGAGATTTACACAGACCACAAGAGTATTAAACTCTTCACATGAAAGAAATTAAATATGAGACGGAGAAAGTGGTTGGAATTGGTCAAAGACTATGATTACACAATCCATTACAACCCCAGCAAAGCCAATGTGGTTGTTAATGCTCTTAGCCGGAGGAATAAAGGTCAGTCAGTTGCCCTTACCAGTTAAGAGCAGTTGATTAAAGATTTTGCCAATATAAAAATTGAGGTTGTTGCCTTTCTTTATACCATATCAGTAGTGGTAGCATTGGTAGTTCAACCGTCCATCAGGGACAAAATAAGATAAGCACAAACAAGGGACACAAACAAATTCCTATGTAAGATAAGAGCCTGATCTCTTTTTCAAAACATTAAAGGTTTCCAAGTTTCTCTAGATGGGACTCTCTTGTATGAAAAAAGACTCTGCTTACCTACGGATTATGAATTGAGAAGGGAAATTTTACAAGAAGCTCATTATACACCTTATAATGCATATCCAAGAGGTATAAAGATGTACCGCAATCTACGAAAGGTGCAATGCTAATGCTGGAGAAATATGAAAAGATCAATTGGATGCTTTATGAAGAGATGCATCATCTATTAAAAAGTGCAAGCGGACAATATCATGTCAAAGTGGAGTGGTTCGTTACAGATCGGTCCGCTTTGGGACAAGCCCGTAAGGTTTTGCTCTTGAGCTTCCACCCAAGCAGCCTCATGTCAGTTGGAGTGGGTCTCTTAACTTATAAATTAGTCAGATCGGAAGACTTTCTTTACCCAAGTGATGTGGAATTGAAGCTGTCACAATCACCCCACCTAAAGGTGTTTAACGTCCTCGTTGGCCACACTTCCAGTTGGGCTTTGCTCTAATACCATCTATAACGACCCGCTCCACTTTGGCATAATATTGTCATTATTCCTATATTATTCACATCTCTTTGGCCAAGAAATAGGAGACCAAAACTAGCTTTTGACCCTTCAAACATTTAAAACATGCCACTAGAGCACAAATATATTTACCTTTTTTTGTAGAGCCCAAGACTATTAATTAACATGGAAACCTTATTCATCAATTTGAATTAAGAGTAACTACCAAATCGTATAAAATTAACAAGGTTTAGGAAAATGAAGTTCAACTGTCAAATAAATATCGTAAAATAACAATAAAAATAGATATTATTGTTATTATTTAAAATTGAGTTCCTCAGCCCACCGTCATACCACCACCGAACTCCTCAATCTGAAATGTTTAAAAAAATAGGGTGAGCATATAAGTACACTCAGTGGGGTACTCAACAACTAAGTCCAACCCAATTATGCAAATTTAGACATTTAAAATCATTCTATTGAATAACTATAGAAACTTTAGAGGTTTGTTGAATTGTACTGTGAAATAAATCTAAGAAAACGAATTAGATTCTGGACTAGTTCACGATCCCTGACAGTCATTTGTGCACAAATATTAAAATACGCATTGTGAGCCCACCCAAGGGTTCGTGCTCGACTCGAATGACTTAAGCTAGTCCTTGAAATTATGCTAAAATCTACAATAAACCATTGGACTCTAACATCATAAATGGTATGATAGATATGGCCCGCATAAGACTTACTACTTGAAAAAATCCACAACCATTGATGTGAGGGTGGGTGCGCGTGTTCGAAGAGTACATTTGGAACCCAAGACACAATGTGGTTCAATATATTAGAGAGGTACATAGTCTATGGTCGAGGGTTTATGAGATGCGTCCCTACCTGGCGTATAGAATCACAGCCACTTTGCGACTCAGCAACGTTGCCAGTAGGGTTGTGGGGGACTGCTGGGGCAATTTACCAGGGTCTGGTGGTAATTTCGCCTAACGAGCCACCCGACATCAACTTCATGACATTTGTAGACCAATTGCTGGTACAGTGGGTGCCACTCGAATCTGACGATGACATGCCACCATTTTAAGAGACAGCTCCACCTCAATTTGATATCGAAATACCACCACTTGAGGATGCAGTAGCATATGAATCAGATGAGGATGAGGCACCATCTTCTAAGAAGACTCATATGGAGACTGACGATAACAATCCTAGTGAGGATAGCAATCCAAGCAAGAAAAGTAATCTCAGCAGGGATAGTGATCCCAGCGAGGATGAAGAGGAAGACAATGAGAATGAAGACAATATCATTATTATTAGAGATGATAGAAGTGATAGCGATGATGAGTAGGCAAAGGATAGATGATTTCATTCAAGTTGTTATGGAACATTTTAAAGTAGGATTTCCATGTTTATTTTGGATTCATTTTGAGTAATTGCTATCATTTAGACATTGTGTTGTATCTAAAAGACTTTGGGATTGAGGCTGTCACAATCACCCCACCTAAGCGGGCCCAATGTCACCTTGGCGACACTTCCAATTGGGCTCTGCTCTAATATTGAACTGTAACGCACCAAATTCTATTAACTTAGAACGCTACCAAAACTAGCTTTTATCCCTTCAAACATTTGCAAACATGCCATTAGAGCACAAATATATACTTGCTTTTTTGTAGAACCCAAAACTATAAATAAACGCATAAACTTTATTCATCAATTTGAATTAAGAGTAACTACCAAATCATTTAAAGTTAACAAAGTTTAGGAAAATGAATTTCAAATTGTCAAATGAATATCCTAAACTAACGATAAAAATAGATATTTTTCTATTTTCAAAATTGGGTTCCTCCGTCCACCACCTTACCATGACCGAGCTCCTCAATCTGAAATGTTTAAGAGATGGGTTAAGCATATGCTTAGTGTTGTACACAACAACTAAGTCTAAACCAAATAAGCAAATTTAGACTTGTAAAATCATTCTATTGAATAACGGTAGAAACTGTAGAGGTCTGTTGAACTGTACTGTAGAATAATAAATCTGAGAATCCAAATTAGATTCGGGACCACTTAACGATATCTGACAGTTGTGTGCGTGCAAATATTAAAATATGCACTGTGGGCTAACCTAAGGGTTCGTGTTCAACCCCGAACCACTAACGGTTCCTGGCGACTATAGATAACATGGCAATGATTTAAACATACTACAATCACACATATGGCAAAGACATAGAAAATATAAACCACGTTACATATAATTCCCCACCTAAAATCTTTGAAAACTTGAGATGGAATCTAGTGGATGTGAAGCAACTAAGCTGTGGAATTCACGACACCCTCATCTAGCAAAATAAGTTACAAATATATGCTTTAGTACACTTTATTTAATGCTTTGATCTGTATTATGAGCAGTAGTAATTTGATTAAACATTTTTGAGTGTTAGAATAATTGAATTGACCAATTATTAAAACTTTTAATGATAATTCTTTGTTATGTAAAACAAAAAGGGACATGCAATGTCTTAAAATTTAGAGGGACCAACTTATTCAGTTTTAATACTTTGAGACATGCAATGTAAATAATTTAGTTTATCTAATTTACAAGAGTAAGTCCCTGGTTGTGAACGAATTGCTTAGCTCTTTTGGAGGTTTGAAAGGTAGCTTTTTCTTCATCGGTTTAGGGTTGTAGCTATAAGAAAATGCTCCTCGTCTCAAAAGCTACACGTCTATATAAGTAAAAACATGAATGGTGTTACTTGAAGTCAATGGTACGAGGCGGGTCTTATTAGTTTCTAGCAAAATAGTGGGTTTTTGGCTAAGAAATGTATGTATTCACATTCTAAAGAATAAGGGGAATATGTAGATATAAGTTTTATGGTTTGAGATTAAGGTTGGAAAATTACCCACAAAATGAGTCTCTCGATTCATGGATGATTTTCACTATTCATGCATGACATGTGGAATAGAAGTGTTAAGATTTGCATAAATCTTACATGATAAATTTTCTACGATAAATTTTCTACAGAAGAAGCTGTGTGTGCTTATGGTGTGTATTGAAGAGAGTAATTTGGATTGATAAAATTGGATTTATTTCTCTTCTTTGGTCCAATGCATATGTTGGGATAATTAAAGTTAGTTGGTTTTTGGCTATAGTGTGTATATATATTGGCCAACTTATTTCCATTTCATGTATTAGAAATTGCCTCTTGAATTGGGCTAAACTCATTTAATTAGTTTAGTTTAACCCAAGAAATATTTGTATGAGTTAGTTGTTTGATATTTGTCTTTTAAATAATTTTTGAATTCTGCTAGACAAGTGTTTATATGAAAATTGCTAAATTTGGAGTAAGTTCTAGCGACACGGCTTTAGTTTAATACAATGAAACTTATCTATATAAATTTTTCCCACTGGCTACAACGTCCCCTATTTAATTTAAAATTTTTCCTCAAAATTTTAGACTTACTTGCTCTATGAATTCTGGATATCTCTCTTGAATATCCCTTTCCCTTTCCCAAGTTGCTTCCTCCTTTCTGTGTTTGCTCAATTGAACTTTAACTAATGGGTTTTGCTTGCTATGCACTATTCTGTCCAAAAAGGTCGTAGGCCTTTCCTCATATGTCATGTCTTCTTTGAAATCCAATGCTGCATAATTAATGATGTGGCTTGGGTCATAGATGTGCTTCCTCAATAGGGAAACATGGAATACGTTATGAATTGCCTACAATTCAACATGGCAATGCTAGTCTATAGGGTCTGTAGGCTAAATCACCTACAGTTTCAAATATTTCAAATGGTCCAATGAATTGGCCTAAGTTCTCCCTTTTTCCCAAATCTTACCACACCCTTCATTAGTGTTATCTTCAGGAAGACTTTTCACGCACATTAAACTATAAATCCTTTCTCCTGAGATCGGCGTAGGACTTTTGTCTAGTCTAAGCTTGCTTGATTCTTTCTTTAATTTTCCCAATGTCACTTATGGTTTCCTCAATTAGTGCTGGTCCCAAAACTCTCTTTTCTCTAATCTTTTCCCAATGCACAAGAGATCTGCACTTCCTCCCATAAAGAGCTTCATAGCGAGCCATGCCAATAGTCGACTAGTGATTGTTGTTGTATGCAAACTCAACCAATGCTAGATGTTTTTCCCAATCTCCACCCAGATCTAGTACGTACACCCTCAACATGTTTTCTAAGATCTAAGTGGTCCTTTCTAACTGACCATCTGTCTGCAAATGATAAGCTGTACTGAATTTCAGTTGGATTCCTATTGCTGTCTGTAGGCTTTGCCAAAACTTAGAGGTAAATCTGGTATCCTTATCTGACGCTATTGAAACTGTCACTCCATGCAGCCTCAAAATGTCCTTCACATATATCTAAGCAAACTGTTCTAGACTGTAGGTCTTCTTAACTGGCAGAAAATGAGCGAACTTTGCCAACCAATCAACAATCACCTAAATTACCTGATGCCCCCTAGGTGATCTAGAGAGTCCAACTATGAAATCCATGGTCATGTGCTCTCATTTCCATTCGAGAATTTCCAATAGGGTCAACAATCCAGATGGACGTTGATATTATGCTCTAATAAAAAGACATATATGGTCTAATGGCATTCAAGTGTGCTTCTCCTTTCATTATTATGGTTTAATTCTCCTTCCCTAAAATTCTGATCGTCAAAAAAATGAAAATGGGTAAAGTGGCTATGGATTGGGTGCTAAACTCAATTATGACAAGTTCGATTCTTCATTGAGTACTTTTTCTATAGCGATCCGCTCCACTTTGACATGGCATTATCCGCTTTGGGCCTAGTCCGCACAGTTTCTTTCTTGGATTCTCACCCAAAAGGCCTATTGTCAGTTGGTGTGGGTCTCTTAACTTATAAACTTATCCCACTTTCTCTACTCAAGTAATGTGGGTTGGTGGCTGTCACAGACACCCCACCTAAGGAGGCCCAACGTCTTCGTTGGCCACACTTTCGGTTGGGCTTTGCTC
>CAVNYN010272611.1:0-15368 GCA_963692815.1 Nyctanthes arbor-tristis | reverse complement strand
TCTCTCTCTCTCTCTCTCGGGTTGAAGATTTGGGAGCATTGATTGATCAGCAAATTTCAAGAAAGAAATGGACTTGTGGTCCGGATCGTTTAGCAAATTCACAACTCCCACCATTTTGCTTGTTTTCTTGATATCTTTTTCCAGCTTCAGTTCAACAGGTATGCCGATTTTTAAATTTTTTTCCTTCTATTTGTTAAAGGTTTTCTCCATTTGAGTGTGCTTGTTAATGTATTTGATTTACCGGGTTTCAGTAATCTGTATTGTAATTGATTGATTTGATTTGGGTTTTTTCCAATGGAAATGAGGAAATTGGTCTGATTTGATTATTGGTATGGAATAGATGACTGGGTGATTAAGATAACTGGATGCATGCTCTGACTGTTTATTGTTGAAACTGAAATTAGTCCTCCTATTAGTTGTATCTTGAAATGAGATATGAGAGATTATAATTTGTGAAGTTTTGATTCTTGATACAGGAATCTAGTTTGAATTGACTCGCACTTATCTTGGAACCGACTTCATGTTCAAGAAATTTTTGTTGATCAGACAGTGTTCTTCCACCTTGTTTTCCTTGCCCTGTGAATATGGAAAAATAGTGAATCCTTCAACTGATATTTACTGGTCAATTAGTTATCTGGTTGTTGCACCATTTTTTGTAGATAACTTGATGGTTAATCCTGGCTCCTCTGCTTGTGTCAGGCAGCTGTCCCTCATAGTTCTGTTTCCTTTTCTTCTCTGCATGTAGCACTGAGGATGTGGCTTTTGGATGAATAAAGTTTTATGCTGTTCTTTTGTGATTTAAGTTGGGCGTTCTATTTATTTATTTTTTGGCTGAATCTATGCATCTGCAGACTGCTGGACATTCTGAATTATGACATTTTATGTTACAAGAAGTAAGAGTTTTAACATGATTATTTTCGGCCTTGCTCTCCAGAGGCTTACGATGCCCTTGATCCTAATGGGAATATCACAATACAATGGGATATCATCAATTGGACCCCAGAAGGCTATGTTGTAAGTATTATAGAGAAACTCTAAACTGTCTCTTAAAAATCAGTGTGGTGGTTGTACCCAAAAAAAGTGTAAAATACTCGTTTACTCCAAGAAGTGAGTATTTCTCCACATTTTCGTTACATTGTCCAACTCATTGTTTGATTCATTTCTATGGTAAAACGGATAGGCTGTTCCGACAATTCGCAACTTCCAACAATACCGTCACATCGAAGCACCAGGTTGGACTTTGGGATGGACTTGGGCGAAGAAGGAGGTGATATGGAACATGATGGGCGGTCAAGCAACAGAGCAAGGAGATTGTTCAAAGTTTAAAGGAAACATTCCACATTGCTGTAAAAAAGATCCAACGATTGTTGACATGTTGCCTGGAACTCCTTACAATCAACAAGTTGCAAATTGTTGTAAAGGAGGTGTGATAAGTTCGTGGGTGCAAGATCCGGCCAATGCTGTAAGCTCTTTCCAACTTAGTGTCAGTGGATCCGGAACCACCAACAAAACTGTCAGAGTGCCTAAGAACTTCACATTGAAAGCACCGGGGCCTGGATATACTTGTGGGCCGGGAAAAGTAGGCAAACCAACCAAGTTTATCTCTCAGGATGGGAGGAGAGTGACACAAGCAATGAGTAAGGGATTTCCTATTAACTAACATCTGTGTTTATCCTTTTCATCTCTGATATGAAATCAGCAATATATGTCATTTTGTGTAATGAATTTGGGTAGAAGATTTTGGGGTTTTCTCAATGGGTCAAATCATTTACCATGCAGATTATGTGGAAACTAGAATCCAACATATATACTTATGTCACGGGATGGCAACTTGTCCATGTTTATTTGAAGTTTTACCTTCTTTCTATTTTGTTTTAAAAAGTTAGTATTAAATTTGGATTTTTTCACATGCTTCTCTTGTTGCAGTGACATGGAATGTGACATGCACATATTCCCAGTTTCTGGCCCAAAAGACCCCAACATGCTGTGTCTCTCTGTCATCCTTCTATAATGACACAATTGTTCCATGCCCAACTTGCACTTGTGCTTGTCAAAATAACAATCAGCCAGGAACTTGTGTGAAGTAAGTGCATATTTGTTGCACACTACTAGACATGACTAGACAATACTAAATTAGAAAATGATCCCACAGTACTAGACATGACTAGACAATACTAAATAGAAAATAATCCTAAAACCTTGTTAACACGTATTCCATTGTTCTTCTCTGTTCTTAATCATTTTCTGTTTTTCTCAATGATAACGCTTATGCCTCTGCTTGTAGTCCTGATGCACCGCATCTAGCTTCCGTTGTTCCATCACAACATGGTAAGAATAATTACGCACCACCTCTAGTCCAGTGCACCAGTCACATGTGTCCCATTCGTGTCCACTGGCACGTCAAGGTAAACTACAAAGAGTATTGGCGGGTGAAGGTTACAATAACAAACTTCAACTATCGGATGAATTATACCCAGTGGAACTTGGTTGTCCAACACCCCAACTTCGACAATTTGACACAGCTATTCAGCTTCAACTACAAGCCAATAACACCTTATGACAAAATAAGTAAGCCATACTCACTGAAATTTCATTTTGCTAGTAAAATTTGCTTTTGTATTCCTTACCAGGATACTCTTCCTCTGCAATCTTAGTTCCTCAAGGTTTAGGAAGGAGTAGGGATTGAATTATGAACCTTATATTTTCTTACTTGTGTCAAACAGATGATACTGCAATGTTATGGGGAATCAAATTCTACAACGACTTGCTCTTCCAAGCTGGCCCTCTAGGAAACGTGCAGTCGGAGCTTCTATTCCGGAAGGATACATCTACTTTCACATTCGAGAAGGGTTGGGCTTTCCCTCGGAGAGTATATTTCAATGGGGATAACTGTGTCATGCCACCTCCAGATGCATATCCATACCTACCAAATGCCAGTTCACGCCAAGACATCTCCTTGTTTATCCTAGCACTTTTTCTGCTGGCATCTGCAGCATTCCATTTCGCATGTGTTTGAGAGCCCTGTAACATCACACTACAACTCGCCTGTCTATATCCCATCCCTGGAGAAATCCAACTGAAATCATATAGTTTTCAGATTTTTGTGTCCAAAATATTTATTAGAGTGTAACGAGAACAGAGAGTTTGAGAATTGGAGTCAATGGTTTGCATTCATTTATTCCAGTGTCTGAGTTCTGTTTTCATCACCATCTCCTTCTAATCACTGAAATAGGTAGAGCTTCAAACTTCTGTAGACACAAAAATGTCTCATTATGTCTTATTAAACTTTTAGACGAGGTAGTTCAGAGTAATTTGTCTCTGCTAGTGATTATAAGAACAACAGTTGCTTGTATTTTAAGCTAGAAGATTATTCTTTTGGCCAAAGAAACTAAAAGAAGTAATGAACATTAATATGTAAATGTCAAATATGTACCTAGTATTCTTATTCAGCTGTAAACGAAGTCGCCAGGAGTGAAGTTAGAAGATGGTAAAAGGGGTACTCAAAACTTGACGACTTTTAGCCAAAACACTAAAAAAAATTTTAAAATGTTCTTCCAAGGGTTCCAAAAGGATTTTTGTGAAAACAGGGTAGTTGGGAAAGAGGGTGGCAGCCCCCTATCTTCGCCCTTGGGGCTATAGATGTATCGGAGGTGCAAAGTATTCATGTGTTTGGATTACCTAAGACATGATTGATCTCGTTAAACATGAAGATTGTGTTTCTTTCAAGAGTGGTTTGATCACGTTTTCTTGACTTATATGGCCTTATTTTGAAGGGCAGGATTCAAGAAATGCATTAATCAAAATTTCCCTTCAAGTTCTTGTTACTGAAAGTGGCATTTCATACTACCTATTTCAGATGAAACCTTAATTTAAGGGATTCTTCATCTTCCTATCTAATCAAAGTTGCAAAAACCTCTGTCTCTCCATATTTGTTCTAATTGTGTAAAAGAAATTTTTCTTCTGACGACCGTGACGCTGCTAATAGCAGTTGATGCTGACTGCTCTAACAGAAAATACAAGGTATTTTCGTATTCTGCTGATGAAATTCGTGGTGCACTACTTATGAGTCTTCTGCTTGTTCTGATAGTTCTTGATATTTTGTTGATTTGTTGGATGTAGCTTTCAGACCAGTGTTCCATGGACAGAGATTATGGAGCTGGACTCTACTGCTTTTATTGTTCACCAGTCTTTTCAAGTGCTAAATGTGTTAGATCGAAAGCCACAAATCAATTCAAGATAATGGTTCTCTTGATCTCAATCTTGACTAGAAAATAATTCATGTAGTTGTTTTTACATTTGACTAGTGAGAATAATGTTTAGTTCTGAATTTATTGTTGTGTTGCCTTTCAACAAGTACACCTTCTTGACAACTCACAACTTGTTCGCAATAGCAGGCTAGGCGAGCCATCTCACACCTGTCGAAGAGTTACCCTAATCAATCAAGAAGACACTATTACTTATGTCTACACACATGCGCGTATTATCTACACTGCATACGATTGTCTTAGAATCTAAAACCCGGAATCATATTCGTGTTTCTTATTCGTATTTGTATTTGTAGAATGGGGTATGCGGTTTAATGCGCGATATGTACTATTTTAAAGGATCATTATGGTTATGCCATTCTTTCGGAGGCAAATGCCACGATTTTACAGCCTTCGTAACCTTTCTTTCTTGTTGCTCAATGACTAACATGAAACTTGGTACTCAAAGAAATTTAAGTGTTTCATTGGTTAGGAACCAGCGGTTGACACATTAACGGAAATAGAAGTGTTCTTGAGGCTAAATCCGTCCGAAATTGTAACGTTGTTCTTGGAAGACTATGTCGAAACTCCAAAAGGATTGACTAAGGTGTTCGAAATAGCCGGATTAAAAAAAAAAAAATTGGTTTTCGTTGGCGAAAATGCCGAAAAGGGGTCAAGATTGGCCATCGGTTCATGACATGGTTGCCAATAATTGATGATGCAGAGGAGTGAGGGAGGAGGAGGAACATTTCATGCTGTGGACACCTTAAACGGGGAGTAATTGTGTGGGCAAGAGGATGTACGTTCATGTCATGTAAGTCAAAGCATGGCCCCTTTGACCCTTTCATTATAAATATGTATAGACTTTCTTGCAGAGTTGAGAGCGAATATATAATCATAAGCACACCATAATCTCACCGACATCGTGATCGCAGAAGAATACCACGAGAGTCCATACATTTGAAATTCTACGATGTAATAATTATGATTTATTACTAATCATCATACATACTTGGAGAATTTCTACTTCTATAAGAATTTAGAATGTTTTTTTACAATGAGTATTTTATTTTATTTATCAGAATTTCGAGAACTTATTTATTTAACTATTATTATTAATTTTGTATATTCCCACATTCTAGCGTCCCTTTATTTTATTTTGTCACATGTTTGAGATTGTTGATCAAACTAATACAATAAATAGGAAACAAACAGCATCTCGGTAAAATTTGTCTGTAATATAACATGTTTAAGCTTGCATAATTTAACCATGTCCAATTCAACTTCTAGTAAAATTTGTCTATTATCACTTACTCAAACGTGCACAATTTAATCTTGTCTAACTCAACTTACCGAACACGTCACATCTTAATTTGCTTACTTGCATATACATGACATTCATCATCATCATCATTAGTATTATTATTATGGAAGATGGAGGATGACAGGCTGTTAATTGAACAGCTTATATTCTTAAGAGATTTATTCTAACCGTCCTACAAGTTTGTAACGGAACTTCGGATATTCATAGAATATATGTGCCCAAAAAATCGTAGGCTGACTCACACCATGTAGCGTTTCCTAACTGCCCATATCCTCTCCACCCAAGTCTTCCATTATTTGACATTTTCTCCGTAACCAGCCAGCGTAGGGTTTCTGTCTTCTTTACATAGTCACAAGGTTTTTTTCCTCGTATCCTCAGACGAAATATGTATAAAAATCTAATTTCGTGACAAAATTCGTTTCTTGAATTATTTTTCTTTGATGGATACTGTGAAGGGCATTTCTGTTGTTGTATCAGTATCCCTTCTGTTAATAGCTGCCATAGCCTGTTCTAATGGATCATGCAAGGTACTCTCTCTCTCTCTCTCTCTCCCCCCTCTTCCCCCATCTTTTCTCTCTAGAATTTGAGGATTTTCTTTATGGGTTTCTTGCTTGGATTCATCAGGTAGGGGATGAATGTTCATCTGATTCAGATTGTGAAGCTGGACTGTATTGCTTTTCTTGTTCAGCTTCTTTTCAACGGTCCAGATGTGTTAGATCAACTGCTACAAACCAATTCCAGTTACTGGTCTCTCTCTCTCTCTCTCTAAAAAGTTACTTGTTTGGTTTTACTATTACTAAATCTTGAAGCGGTCTTAATTAAGAAGCAAGTAAAGATAATCCACTCATTTTGTAAATATCTGATGGTGAAACAGAACAATTCTTTACCGTTCAACAAGTATGCATTCTTGACAACTCACAACGCTTTCGCAATAGACGATGGAGTTCCAAGGCTTACTCCCACGAATCAAGAAGATAACGTCACTCAACAGCTAATGGTAGCATCAAAGCCGTCTCTTTATTCAATCATTTTTATTCATTCTTGACTCACATCATAAAACGTCAACCTTGCAACTTTAATTTTTTGTTTTTTTTTTTTAATAATCACAGAATGGAGTCCGTGGCCTAATGCTCGATACCTATGATTTTAAAGGGGACGTATGGTTGTGCCATTCTTCCGGTGGCAAATGTTACGATTTCACGGCATTTGTAAGTAACTTAAAAGGATTACTTGTGGATCATTATGTGTAATCTGATCTTAGTAGAATGTACCTTATGACACGCAGCAACCTGCGATAAACACGTTGAGGGAAATCGAAGCATTTATGTCTGCAAATCCATCAGAAATTGTGACATTAATATTGGAAGACTATGTGAAGGCACCAAATGGATTGACAAAAGTGTTCAGAGATTCAGGGCTAATGAAGTACTGGTTTCCACTGTCCAAAATGCCTAAAAATGGTGAAGATTGGCCACTGGTTAGTGACATGGTTGCCAACAACCAAAGGCTTCTTGTATTTACTTCAGTAAAATCTAAGGAAGCAAGTGAAGGGATTGCTTACCAGTGGAATTACATGGTTGAAAATCAATGTAAGTTTCTATGGTATCCCTCTACTTGTTTCAAGTATTCTTGTGAACATTTTTGGACACTTGATGAGTTGATGTGATTTTGTGTTTGTGACTAAAAATTAGACGGAGATGGTGGAATGAAAGCAGGAAGTTGCTTTAATCGTGCAGAATCCCCGGTTCTTAATGATACAAGTAAATCTCTGGTCCTGGTTAATTACTTTAGGAGTGTTCCCATAAAGCTGCTAGCATGTGTACAGAATTCGGGGGACCTTATCGACATGCTTCGTACCTGTCATGATGTTGCGGCCAATCGATGGGCTAATTTCGTGGCGGTCGACTTTTACAAGGTACAGCCAATGTGCTCTTTGACAAGCTAGGGTACACAACGTTCTTAGTATCGTGTTGTAGTCTTTCTTGAATTTCAAGAACGTAAGAGTTATAATAGCAACTCTTTGTTGTTGTTGTTGTTGTAGAGGAGCGAGGGAGGAGGAACGTTTCAAGCAACAGACTTGTTAAACGGGGAGCTACTGTGCGGGTGCAACGACATACATTCATGTGTTGTAAGTAACATGATAATTGTTTTTAATCGTCACTTCTAAATTTGTGAAAGATTCAACTTATAAAAATTGAGATGAATTTGAACTCATTGCAGGCAGGATCCTCTCCCGGAACTTGCACTTCTGGTCGACAATAAACTTATATTCGATGAATCAAACAAACCACAGTGTTAAAGCATGGGTCAGGAGAAATTTAACTCTTAAAGGGACTTGGTTATATCTTGTATCTTTTGCCATCTTGAAAATGTTTGTTACTGGCTCATGTTTTGTGTATGCATCAAATCAAAATTAGCATATATATTTAGAAAACCGTTATCAAATCAAGAACTGGAAATATGACTGAATATCAGTCACTCAGGGGTCGTTTGAAGAATGAACAAGAAAGAAATCCATTTGCAACCACAAGATTCTCAGTTGAGATACATGCGCAAATGGGAATCCAACTCTTTAAGCAGGTTATAACGGTTAAAAGAAAAATATCAATAAGTAACGCCGTTGCCGGGGATCGAACCCGGGTCGCCCGCGTGACAGGCGGGAATACTCACCACTATACTACAACGACCTGTTTGTCTATATGCTGAAAAACCAAATAGAATATATATATATATTACACCTTACTTTTGTTACTTTTCGGTACTAGATTTTTGTTATGTCCATAATAATAATAATGATCATGATGATAACCCTATATTGTATTCATAAAAAACTATGCTGCCTTTTTACAATATCGGATACGTTTAGCAACCAATATACTCAACACCAGTTATCATTCTCATTGAGAATTCAATCATCAGTCTATGTACCCAAATCACTTACAAACAATGCACCTTATAAGAGTTGCTTTACAATTTTTATTTATTTATTTTGAGAAAGAAAATTTTTTGTTAACTTCGATCGTGAAGAAGGAAAACAAAGGATTAAAATTAAACCAAAGGTTTGTTCCCGAGTTAGAAAAAGTGAATTGAACTAAATTATAAGCTACCGCCTTCTCATCCCGAAAAATATGGCGACAATAACCCCAGTCTAACATGGAAAGTAAAGATATTTATCTCTTCATTCCAACAGTTTCTTCTTCCCAGAAATTGCGAGAGAAAGAAAAATAAATATTCCGTTGCGTTTGCATATTTTATCAATTCCTACGACAGATATTGCAGCTTAATTCCAACAGTTTCTTCTTCCCTTCATCTCCAAGAACCAAATACAAAACCCAGTCATTTGTTGGCCACAAATTACAATACCAGATACAGTCAGATCAAGCAGATCCAAGAAGGTAAAGCTTGATTCAGCAGACAGATTAAGCCTAATCGAAAACAAAAAGACAGAAGGAATGGGGAGGAATATCCGAAAACCTTTGGGATGGGTGGTTTAGGAAATGGAACGAATTCCAGACTATGAAATTAAAATTCATTTCCTAAAACACCCCACCGAATGGCTTCCGGTAGCCATTCTCGCCCTTTACCTTCTGACCCAACACCATTTTATCTGCTGAAAGAGACCCCAACTCAACAAAACAAACGCCACCCCATCCACCGACACATGCAGCTCCATTATACAAAGAATAGAATGAATTGAATAATGAACCTTGGGTTAGGCTTTGAGCCTCTTATTGGGCCTCTTTCAAATTTTACATATGGGCCAGTTGGCAGGCCCTTCAGCTATGGGCCGAGCCCTGCCTTTTGAGCCCCCTATTGGTTGACCCAAATATTTTCTTGAAAATCTTGATTACTAAAGTACCGTAGTTTACTCACGCTTAAATCATAACTTAATTGGTTAATAGTTTAAATATGTGTCAGTTTGAGATTCCCAAGAAATTGTGAAATGAAAGAAAAACATAGTATGATGAAACTCCAGAAAATGATAGATTTGTTTGGTTGGGAAAGTCGATATGTAATGATGTGTCCATATAGGTATGGTAGATTTGATAACCTATCCGAGATAAAGGCTCGATATAAATCATCATCATAGTCAAGTAAAAAAAAAGGCTTGGTCTTTAAGTCTTACTTATGGATTATTACGTGTAATCCAGTCTTAATAGAATGCAGTAATGTACCTTATTATATGACATGCAGCAACCCAGCCGTTGACGGAAATTGAAGCATTTATGTGTAAAAATCCCCCAGAAATTGTGACATTAACATTCGAAGACTATGTGAAGGCACCAAATGGATTGACAAAGGTGTTCACAGATTCAGGGCTAATGAAGTATACTGGTTTCCACTGTCCAAATTAAATGCCTAAAAATGGTGAAGATTGGCCACTGGTTACTGGTTAGTGGCATGGTTGCCAATAACCAAAGGCTACTTGTATGTATACTTGAGTGAAATCTAAGGAAGCAAGTAAAGGGATTGCTTACCAGTGGAATATGAAAATCATGTAAGTTTCTTCTATCCCTCTACTTGTGTCGAGTATTCTTGTGAACCTTTTTGAATGAAGATATTAGTTAACAATTTGATGTGATTTTGTGTTTGTAACTAAAAATTAGATGGAGATGGTGGAATGAAGGAAAGAAGTTTCTTTTATCGACATGTTTCATACCTGTCATGATGTTGTGTGTCCAATCGATGGGCTGATTTCGTGGCTGTCGACTTTAATTTTACAAGGTATGCCCAATACTCTCCTTCTCTCTTTTTCAGGTTGCATGAGAGTCAAGTTAGCAGAATACATGACGTTGTTGAGTATTGCATGGTTTATTAGTCTTAATTTCTTTTTGAGTTATAGAATCTCATTGTTGTTGTTAATGTAGAGGAGGGAGGGAGGGAGGGAGGGAGGAGGAACATTTAAAGCAACGGACTTGTTAAACGTGGAGCTACTTTGTGGGTGCAACGATGTACATTCATGTGGTGTATCTTTATATCTTAAAAATGTTTGCGGGTGACTCGTACAACAAATCAAAATGAAAGACGTAAACCATGATTTATTTAGACGACCATTATCAAAATAATATTAATTTGACTGGAAAATATTACTATAGTGAATATCAGTCAGGGGCTCTCTCAAGAGATCGAGAACGCAAGGATTTGATTTGAAGGAATTAACAAGAAGGAAATTCAGTAATATATATAATAGGGTGCATAGATTAAATATTATGTAGAGGAGAGTATTCATTCATTCCTAGAATTAAGAACCGTGGTAGTAAGTTTGGAAAATGGACGTGAATACAGGAGGACAATAAGAGAGTTGAAGCAGAGAAGATATACTCGCCGAAGCCGGAATCAAACTCGTAGAAGGGAAATTTATAAGAGTTAATCAAATGGAAATATCAAAATGAAGCGCCGTTGCCGGGGATCGAACCCGGGTCACCCGCGTGACAGGCGAGAATACTTACCAACTCAATTGGTTGCAATCAAATGTATACTTAATAATAGAATAATAATGAATAGTTCGTTTTTCTTTTTCTTTTTGAGTTTTATTTTATTCTTATATATTGACAAATGTAGCAAGTAGTTGTAACATAAGAAAATTGAACAATCAATATCGCCGATTACATAATTTCTTTATGAAAAGCAAATAATTTTAAAATTACTAACAAATATGTTATAAGTATTTGTATATAGTGGTTAAATAAAACTGAAATAAAAAATAAATAAATAAATTGTGTTCTAATTTTAAAATGAAATGCAACTTTTTGTGGGACTAAATTGATTGCAATTAGAAGTTTTTGAAAATATATAAAAATTTAATTCAATCGTTTAAGATTCCATTAAATTAAGTTTGAGAGAGAGTTTGTAAAGAAAAAATAGAGTATGAGATATAGTTTTTTCAGTCTTTATATGGACATATATAGGCAATTTGATCTCGTAAATTAGTTTGCATTAATGCTTACGTCGAGAGCTTTGATTTAAGATCCAATTTGTATATTTTTCGAGTTAAGAATAATATGTGGAAGAAAATATTACGTAGTTAGAAAATATTTTAATATATATATATATATATAAATATTTGACCTAATTTCATATCGATTATGAATAATTAATTTTACAGGCATATATGTAAACTGATAGTTGGTGCACTTATTAAAAGTATCCGTTAATTGTGATATATTTATATCGTGATACATAAATAAAAATTCGTAGTGAGAATATAATAATCAAATAAAAATTCATAGTGAGAATATAATAATCAAATAAAAATTTGTGGTGAGAATATAATCACCCTTCCGTCAATGCATTTGATTCGTGTGAAAATTCATGGAAGTATAGCGCTTTACCTCCAACATCTGTTCAAAGGAATCATATCCCTTTGACAGATACTGCAGTTTCAAGCCTTCAACAGTTTCTTCTTCCCTTCGTCTCCAAAAACCAAATACAAAACCCAGAAATTTGTTCGTTACAATACCTTTCATACGATTTATTTAAGCTAGCAGAACAGAACATTAAAAAAAGAAAAAAAAAAAAGAAAAAACCGCAAATCAAAATCGTGCAAGTCTTTGCTCCATAAGTCGCGCAGTGCAGGTAAGTTCAGAACACTATATGAGTAAAGAAAATCAAAATTCTATCTTTTCTTTCTTTTATGGGACCGGATTATTATGTTTTCACAGAGACATTAACAACACTAATAATATCATAATACAGATAAAAGGCATAAACTTTCGGAAATGGAACTTTACAACAGCGAGAAATTTTACACACAGTTGGGAACATTTTTCATGAGATTTTTTCTTATATCTAAAAACGTAGTACATACATAGTAGACACAGATGTACAGACACAATCGGATCAAGCAGATCCGAGAAGGTAAAGCATGATTCAGCAGACGGATTAAGCATAATAAAAAAGACAGAAGGAATGGGGAGGAACATCCGAAAACGTTCGGTATGGGAGGAATCGGAAATGAAACGAATATCATAGCATGAAATAAATTCATTTCCGACTACTCCCTACCGAACTGCTTCCGGCAGCCATTCTCTCCCTTTGCCTTCTGACCCACCACCATTTCACCTGCTGAAAGAGACCCTAACTCAAACAAATGCCACCCTTGCACAACTCCATTTTATGAATCTAGGGTTGCGTTTTGAGCAACTCTTATATGGTGCCTCTTTGTATTTTAACATATGGGCCAATTAGGCCACCATTCTATTTGGGCCTTCAGTTACGGGTCCAAATATTTTCTTGCTTGAGTACGGTAGTTACTTACGGGTGGTTTTTAGTTAAAAATATAGCATGATGAAGATTTGTTTAGTCCACAAAGTCAATATATATAATGATCTATCCATATAGGTATGATAGATTTGAAAATGGTCTAAATAGTAAGAGGACTTGTTCAAGATAAAGGCTCAATGTATAAATCATCATATTCAAATGAAATAGCTGGTGCTATTATATGTTCTAAACAGTCTACAACTTCATTAATCACACACAAAAAATTACACCCTCGCAATTAGTCTATCACCAAACTATGTTATATTCATATATAAGGTTGATCTGGATCTCAAGTGTTGCTTAAGATTTTCATTTTCTATTACTGTCATAATAATGGAAAAATTTCTAGTACTCTAGGTATATCTTACACTCGTACTTCATCCACTCATTTTATGACATTTGTAATTAATTAGATATACTTAACAACTTTAAACAATATCATTAACACCGTTAACCTCACATCCATATCCTTATGGAGTATAATTTTTTCTTTTTGCATTTTTTTTTCTCTTTCCCATATGCTATTTTGCTTGGGAATTATATATATATATATATATATATATTTTTTTTTTTCCTTTTCCAACGAGCTCTTGTGATTTTTCCTTACATTACATTGACTGCTAATTTTTTGCAGGCACGGAATCCACGTGTAATTCATTAGTGTTATTTATTCGGACAACGAAATCCGCGTATAATTTATTTAAAATTATAATAAGATTGTTTTATCTTAATAATTTCAAACAATAACAATAAAATTATTGGTACTTTTTCCATGTCGAACATGCTCATAACACAAGACACATTGTTTTAGTCGGAGGAAAGTCGAAAGCAACATTAAAATTCAAAGTTTTTCCATTTTGCTTTTCATATAATTGTTAATGTACTTGTAAAAATTTACACACAAATTCATATCGTGGAACAATATGTTTTCTAGTTCATTTTGTCAAATTCAACAAATTGTTGGAGCCAAAGTTATCTTATTAGGAGCAGAAAAATAACAAGTTTATTGTCATTGTTTGAAATTTAACAATTTTATAATTTTAATTAACTTACACATGAATCCGCATAAAATTATACTTGGAATTTATTTTCTGATACCATGTTGATAATGAATTTAATAATCGATTTAACCAAAAACCGAAACGGCAAGTTAGAAAGGAAAAAATAGGTAAAAGATTTCCCATTGGAAATAACCGACGCAACAGAGGGAAACAAATAAAATAAAATGAAAAAGGATTAATTTCACAAATCATCTACAATCTTTGAGTTAAGAATCAGTTTCGTCCCCAACCTTTGTTTTTATATTCCACAGCCCTAACCTTTAATAAATACACGCAAATCGTCTTTTTTTCCACTATTCCAAAAAATTTTCAATGAAATGACTCGTATACCCCTTAAACTATTTAAATTTAAAAAAAAATAGTTTAAAAATAATAAAAAAATTAAAACAAAAAAGGAAAACCCAACCCACCCCATTTTAGGCAGCAATTTGGGGGGTTTCACCCCCCAATTGGCTTCTGGGAATCACCCCCCTTTTGCAGCTCGAAATGGCAGCAAATGGAGGGGATTCACCTCCCATTTTTGCCTCCAGAATGCTTTCATTCCTGCTGCGGAATGGCCGGTCACCGAAATGTTTCTATTTCCAGAGGCCAATCTTGGGAGGGGTGGGTTGGGTTGTCCTTTTTTATTTTAATTTTTTTTTATTTTTAAATATTTTTTTAAAATATTTAAAAAGTTTTAGGGGCATAATCGTTATTTCGTTGAAAATTTTTTGGAATAGTGAAAAAAAGATAATTTGCGTGCATTTATATATATTAAAGGTTGGGGGCTGTGGAGTGAAAACAAAGGTAGGGGACGAAACTGATTTTTAACTTAAAGGTTGGGGACGTTTGTGAGATTAACCCAATGAAAAATATCTAAAGTTATATGAATGTGAAACTAACAGTGTTAATTGTATCATTTAAATAAGGAAAATTTAGATCTGACACCCTGTTTTTTGGAAAAATTGCACATATATCTTAATTTTGTTTGTTTTGTAGATTTGCACATAACGGTTGAATGTTTGCATCCATTTATTAAGGGGGATTTCTTTTATTATTTTTATTTCTATTTGGGGGAATTTGCATGTAATATTCTATAGATCACGAGGTTGATATCTATTTGTATATTTTTGAATTTAAAACTTAAACATGTGAGTTTATCCTGAGTTAATGTCTCTTTTTTTTTTTAAACTTTTAGTTACATATTTTATTCGCTTAGTTATTATTATAATTAATTGTTAATTAAATAATTAGATTAAAAAATAAACTTGGGAGCTATCAGGTAATTGTATAAATGAGCAATCTGGGAGGAGTCCTCAATCCTATTCTAAATTGGCCACTGCAGTCCTTTTCTAAAACCCTAGGCAGAGCTCCGCCGGACAGGCCAGCTCGCAGAGACAGAGAAAGATAGGGAGGGACTATTTGGAATGCTCTTTCTGATTGAATCGTCTTTTGCGCGGTATTCACAATGGCCAAACGAGAGATATCCAGTACTTT
>CAVNYN010272610.1:0-49099 GCA_963692815.1 Nyctanthes arbor-tristis | reverse complement strand
TATGATAGCATCCTAATTAAATTCTTAAACTCTTAGTTAAGGGTTCGATCTCTAATCCTTAAAATCTCTTTTGTAATCTCAAAAACATTATGGGTCAAAAAGAGAGGATTGCCGATTCTATGGGTTTGACTTTTGACAAGATGGGAACAAGAGAAAAGCAAAAGATACAAACATATACTAATTATCATTCTCAATTTTGACAAGCAAAAGATACAAACATATACTAATTATCATTCTCAATTTGACACAGATGGGTACATTTTGTGAAATAGCCCACTTATTAATGATACAAATTACAACACCTTGAGTTCATATTCACAATATATTGCTATCTGCACAGATCACAATAAGAAAGTCATTGGTTCTGTCTTACATGATAACAACATTTTATTAACTTGCAGCTGCTTGAAAAGTTCTCAGGAAGGTCTCGGGTGGTTGGGCTCCGCTCAATTGATATTTCCCGTTAAGCTGTTGCAAAGACGAGTTAAATTAAAATATGTACTTAACATGAGATTTTTGTCGATAGAGGTCATTTTTATTCTACTTACCACAAAACGTGGGACTCCACTTATATTGGCCGAGTACTCTTGAAGTTCCTCGTTAACCTTCACAAGAAGCGAAGTCACATGAATAGAAAAGCACGCTTATTATTTTTCTCTTTTTTGTTTTTTTTGTTTTAGATTTTTTGTTTTCTTGAAAAAAAAAATATTACAAATGAACATGCTTTTCATAATTTTGTTCTAGGCAAGACTGAGATAAAATAAAGGAACGAAAAAGGCGAAACAAATGTTATCTATATCCGTAGATATTTAGAGAAATAAGATTTCTCTCTTGTTAAAAAACAAACCTCTTTCAGTCCATTGTTTGGATTCTCCAGAAACTCTGCTGCTCCTTCTACACCAACCTTTTCTGCAGACTCCACAAGGAATTGCCTTACAAAGAGAAGAGAATAGTAATTAGATTAAACTCCAAGAACTGAACTAATACAAGCTAGCCACTAAAGATTGAACTGTGGTCATTTATACTAACCTATCACCTATGTACTTTCCAAGTGAGAAATAACCAAGGAAAAGTTCTTCAACAAGTTTGTGTTGCTTGTCTGCCCCCTGTTTCCCAGCAAAATATATCAGTCTATGGCTGTCGAGCGTATTTCCTCTGCACATCCAAGACCCAGTAAATAACAAGCGATGTAAATACCATACTGTTATGTTTGGCTGGGAAAACTAGATGGTGTTGGAGTTAGTTGAGGAAGAAAAAACCGTTAAAATCTTGTTGGACTGGTGCCCTGTGCATTCCTTCCTAGTAATTTAAAAATGATGTGCTAGCCATTCATGGGCAGAGGGTGGGTGGTGTGCTTGTGTAGTGACGCCTTATAAAATAAACTGGGTAAAAATGAATTGAACTTACGTAAGTCCATTCACGTCGTATTCCAATCCAAAGCCCTTAAAGATCTGCAATCACAATGCTTTGCAATTATGTTATATATTACTAATTACAAGAGTTGAGAATAAAAAATCTATCTGGATTGTTCAATATAAAGGATTCAAGTAGTAAATTAAAACCTGTGTCATCTGAGATTTTATTTGTTCAGCTCGAGCTCCAAACCTATTCCTGAAGAAATCCTTCTTAACAACACCTTCCTTGGGTGCATTAGGGATAAGAAAGAATGGGTGCCACCTGATCTGCAATATAGAAATTCTCACCAATTATGATCAGAAGCGGAAAGCGTAAAATCGAAAGAAAGTAAGATAAAGTAAGTTCTTTAGCACCTCAAAATCGTATCGATCATTGGATGAAGCTATAGCTTGGTCCAGATTCTTTTTCCCCACAAAGCACCAAGGGCATACAGAGTCTGAACTGACATCAATTTGAATAAGTTTCTTGGTTCTGCTGTCACTTGCGGCTGATTGGGCCATGAAGCTCAATCTGCAATAATTTGTAGGTGAAAATCACAATCTAACGAAGCTAGCAGAATAACAAAAATGTTCTCACATCTTCAAAACCAGAAAATCAACAGAGAAAATCACTTTGGACTTTGGAGTTTCAGATGAAGACTTTGAAACATTCCGGAACATTCATTCTGTACCCCATGCCAAGTGTTCACTTTCAAAAAAAGCCGTAGAGCCCTGACAGATGACCTAAAGTTTTCTTCTTTGCCTGAAACTAAGCCAAAGCTACAAAACTTACTTGTGCCCTGATAGAGCATGAGGAATTCTCTTCTTTGCCAAAATCTTATAACCAATTAAGCAAGATAACGGGTAAAGATATAGGCTTCACCTGAATTCCAGTTTAACAAATTATACTAATTTATCATTTGCAACAATAACAAATATTGTGATCATAACTTTACAACACAATAACAAATTTTGTGTTGCCAAACAGGAGGCCTTCCTTTGGTTCTCCACAAGACAAGCCCCTAATTCTAGTATATTTATTAAGTCAACATTCAATTTCAGAAAGCCTCGGGGGGAAAAATCATAACTTTACAGCACAGAAGTATAATTCAAGAAATTCCAGTAAACTGATCGGATACTGTGTGAACAAGAAGGCCATTCGGTGAACCGAATGGAACATCAATTGGATGAAAAAAATCATCCCAGAAAGCCTTGGGAAAGAAATCATAATTTTACAGTACAACTGACGTACACAGAGATGATAAGAAAAGCTAACCTGTGAAGTGCTTGGACCTGGAATTGCTGGAGATAACTCAAGCGCATAACACTGCGAATCAATCGCTTCTTCCGTAGGACTGTTTGGCACCTCCATTTATAAACAATTCTGTTTATAAACTGCTACCTAATACCATTTCATATTAAAAAGTAAAAGTTAAAAGTCTCAATTTTTCAATTTTTTACATAAAACATCAAGTAAAATAATCTCACCTATCAATTTTTTCTAAAATAAACAGCTTCATATTTGACTTTTTCGGGTAGTCACCTAACTAATTTCTATTATTCAAACAACGAGAACGTCTAGAATTTCGAGTATCTGACTACCAACTTGAGGTTGACTTTGGTGTTGGCACTGACACGTGCCTGGTATGTGGTTTTCCCACAATTGACGCTTAGGGCATTTTCAATGCATAAAGTCTTTTATCATGGTCCAAAAAAGAGATAGAAATAGAGAAGCTGATTATTTTAATTGAATATTTGTAAAAAAGGGTATAGAAAAAAAAGGGAGGAAAAAGTAAAAAAGAGGAGAGACATAGATAGAAATTCAAAAATAATAATAAAATAGCAGTGGTAAAGTCTTGAATGAATTTCTAAATTTAGACCTTACACGAGATACGAGTGAGGAAAAGTAAGGAATAAGTGGTATAAATGAGAGAAAAATGATTAAAAGAAAAAAAATTAAAATAAAATAGAAAACATGTGAGACCGTTTAAAATTTTTATGTGTATCTCTCTCTTGGAAGATTTCTACCAAGGACCGGACACATTAGAGATGCTCTAATCCCCTTTTCAGGCCGGCTGACAGGATAATCTCACGGACGTATTTTTAATTTATGATTCTATACATTCCAATTCTCTACCATCAATATTCAATACCTTATTATGAGGTAAAACAATTAAACAAGGGTAAAGCATGCTCAATAGTATTATAAATCTATATCATCTTTTGTCTATTTTACATTCACTTTAATTGAATTGCTTATGTATCATGATATAAATAACAGATGGGGTGTGAATATTTAGGATCACTAATTTTAGAGAAATTCGAAAATATGACATAAAAAATAATATTTTAAATATGGTACAGTTTAAAATTCCTCATTTAGCATTATTATTCAACCACGTTTAAACCTTAATGGACTTTTGCGCGGGGTAAAAATGATTAATTTCACAAATCTTCCTCAACCTTTGAGTTAAATCTCGATTTCGTCTTCAACTTTTGTTAAGACACACCACAACCCCTAACTTTTGAAAAATACACACAAATCGTCCATTTTTACACTATTCCACAAAATTTTTTACAAAAAGACTATTAAACTCCATTTAAACTTTTTAAGAATTTAAAAAAAAAATGTTTTAAAAAAACCCTCCCCCCCACTAACGGCAGCAATGGAAGGGGGAGACTCCCCCTGGCGACTAGAAAAGACAGCATTGGCTGCCGTTTTCGACAGTCAAAGTGCTAAAATTTGTTGGGGGGAGGCTGCAGTTTCCAGCGGCCAAATGGGGGGGGGGGAACCTCCCCCCATTTCACACCAAATTGGGGGAGACTCCCCCCATTTGTGCTGTCATAAATGACAGCACTGCTGCCATTTCGGGCAGACTTTGGCTGTCGAAAACGGCGGCCAAATGAGAGGGGGAGCCCCCTCCCCCCATTTGTGCTGTCAAAAATGGCAACACTTTGGCTGTTGGAATCTCTCCACAATTGCTGCCGTTTCGGGTGGGGAGGCGGGGGTGGTATTTTTTTTTTTAATTTTTTATTATTTTTAAATTTTTTTAAATAAATTTAAAATTAAAGGGATATAATTGTTTTTTTGTTAATAAATTTGTGAAATAGTGTAAAAAGGAACAATTTGTGTGTATTTTTCAAAGGTTGGGGGCTATGGTGTGTCTTAACAAAGGTTGAGAATGAAATCTAGATTTAGTTCAAAGATTGGGGACGATTTTGTGAAATTAATCGGCAAAAAAAGGAAGAGAGAGAGAGTCTGGAAATTAAGGGTCCGTTTGGTATCGTTTATAATTAAATTGATTTATAATACATTTTGAAATTTGAATTTTTAGGACATATGACTTAATTTAATTGATTAAATTTTAAAATGTTATTATTTGATGTGATAGGTATATGAGGTGTCAATTATAAAATTCGCCACGTGACTTAAAAAATTTAAAATTAAGAATGTATTATAACACAATTTTTATTTATAATACATGCCAAACACACTCTAAAAAACAAAGTTATTCGAGCCCGGGAATTTAATTGGTTGGAATTTTTTGTCTGAAAATATCGGAGGCAGCGGTCAGCTCGGGCAGCCTGATTCGAGCCCGGTGGCCTCCTTTTTTCCCAAACTCTTTGGAACACAGGCATCACTGTTTCTCTCGAAAATTAAGCTCATTTCTTTGGGAGATAACCAGTAATTTCTTTGATTCCTCATTTCTCGTCCCAAGAATTTATTATATTTATTGTTAATTATCCATTTTCGACATTTGCTCTGGATTTCTTCTTGGATTGGATTTGGTGGCGCTGATTGTGAGAGAGAAATAGATATGGAGATCGACGAGATATTTGGAGATTCCAGGAGGGAAAATGTTACTACAAAGAGCGCAATTTACGTGTGGGGATATAACCAATCAGGTCAAACGGGCAGGAGAGGTAAAGAGCAGAACTTGAGGGTGCCCAGGCAGCTTCCGCCGGAGCTTTTCGGTTGCCCCGCCGGCGGAAATTCCCGGTGGCTTGACATTTCTTGTGGCCGTGAGCACACTGCCGCCGTCGCCTCCGATGGCTCGCTCTTCACCTGGGGTAAGTAAAGTTACATTCTTTCTTTAATTTTTAAATTTGTGTTGTTATTTCTTCAGGATTTTGGACCTTCCTATCAATTTTATTATTCTATTTTTCATTTTTTATTTTGAAAATTTTTCGGATTACCTAAGGGGTCAGTGTTTTCTTTCCTTCCTATTAGCAGTTGGAATTCGTGTTAATGGAATAGTTATATGGATATTAGCGAAATTTAAAATTTTGTGACCGATCGTATAATCAAAGAAGAAAAGCTAAAAGTAGGGGGGAAATCTGTTAATTCTTTATAGTGAAACGGAGTATTTAAAATGAGATGGCCGACGGGTTTGCCTGTTGTGTTTTTTCTGTGATTATGTTTGATATCAAAATTACTTGCGACATTCTTTTTCTATAAATGGAATTTGAAGAAGGGGAGTGGAAAAGAAGCCTATGAGCTGCACTGCAACAGATAGTAGGATTGAGTCAGACGATTGGGTTGTGGACCTGCTTCTTTTCCTCAATATTTTTCATTTTAATCTGCTTGTGGCTTGATTATATGAGGGATCTGTTCTTGTATGCTTCTAAACAGGGGCTAATGATTTCGGTCAGCTGGGAGATGGGACTGAAAAGGCAAGGAAACACCCGATGAAAGTGAAGCAATTGCAATCCGAATTTGTGATCTCTGTATCTTGTGGGGCACATTGTACTGCTGCGATTGCAGAACCACGTGAAAACGATGAAACTTTGTCCACAAGGAGACTCTGGATTTGGGGACAAAATCAGGTTAGTTTGACTCAAAAAGTTTCTTTCTAATCCATTCTCTATGACTATTTTGATCACTGTATAAACATCTGACTGTATGATATCCTTATTAGTTAATACGTTGTTAAAAACAAAAAGAGAATGGGGCAAAAAAAAAAAAAAAAAAATCTTACCGTTGAGGCAAAATTCCGTACGAGCCTTGACAATTTCATTATTACTGTTGTTGGCTTGAAAGTAGATTAAAACTATAGTCATACATTATCCCAAGCTAATTAAATGATCCCTCTGGCATTTTAAGAACACTTCTTCAGCAGGGTCCCTCATTCTTTCATTTTCTGAAAATAAATTTCTCAATCAGTCAATGACTTGCGGTTAAGGCTGAAGATGGAAAAGAAGATGATTATATCACTGAGTTAGAGATGAAGTTTTTTTGGCCAAATTTAGTTATCTTTCATCATATATCAGATGAACATAAAAATGTCAAGTTTGTAATTCTCCAGATATACTATAGGTGGTAAAGATTTTTAGTAGAGGCATGCTTTCAAAGGTGCAAGTTTGATAATTTTAATAGTCGTGAATAAAATTGTTAGCATACAAGTAAAACTGTGAAAAAAGGGGTATATTTGACTTTAACGAAGATATTATGTCTGCGAATTAAATTTCCTAATCAGGATGAATTATCAATTATTATTCCTCTAGGTATATTTTTTTGCCTCCTATTTCTTTGATATCTCCTGATCACTTTATTTCTTCACAGGGTTCTAATTATCCACGCTTATTTTGGGGAGCCTTCACTCCAAACACGGTATTAATCTCTCTCTAAGAATTTGTAAGGATTTTTCTGTTACTCATGTGCATGATATGCAATCAATACTAAAGATGGGCCCCAAATAGGCCACGTTTAAGCTTATTTCTTAAAAGTTTGTATCATTAGAATTCTTCCCCTTAGGTCTTTCCTTATACGTGAGATTCTCCCTTTGGCACTATCTTGTGATCGAAATGTACATATTCAATTTTCCCCCCACATTGACAGTATTTTCAACCGTATATGTGTACACTTTAGTTGCCACTGTTTTGCTGCTTTTGCACAAGTTGTGTAGCAATTATCACTTTTAGAGCAAGATCTACTCGTATAGTAGTTTTATGCATGTTGGACTTTGTCATTACCAAATTAGAAGGCAAATTCAAATAGGTAAATGTGTTCTTCGGACTGAGTGGTGGATTGCTTCATGATAAAATGTTTGTGAGATGAAAAACTATAAACAGGAACGTGAAAGCTATGTTAGAATGAAAAAATGAGACATTACATATTGCAGACAGGTAGGGGTATAACCAAGAACAATAAAATTTATGATGGGATAATGTTGATAGTGATGTCAAGTTAGAGAAACAGTCAAATGATCTGGGGAGAGAAGGCTAAGAGGAAGAGGTGGAGGAAGTTGAAGATTGCAAAGAGTGGTTAAAGATACGATTTATGTATCCAATACCATAATTTGGGAATATTATATAGCCGCTTTTTTGTGTACTTTCTGCGGTATCTTTTTTTACATATTCATTTATCTTTTAAACTTTCCCATTCCAGGTTATTCGCCAAGTTTCTTGTGGGGCTGTTCATGTGGTTGCTCTGTCAGAAGATGGATTGTTACAAGCATGGGGTAATTGCTTTAGGTTCTAACATAGAATTACATGCTAAATCTGTATATCTTTTATGCATTTGCTAACTTTGACGCCAAGTTTGCATGTTTATGAATGAATGTAGAGCAGTGAGTTCTATCTTTCATCTTTGTCAGTCTCAATTACCGTATATTATTAATACTTCAACTGCATGAATCAAAATGCAACTGTTCAAAATCTTGGTGTTTCACTTTATTAATTAGACTTTTGTCAATTTTCTGCTAAATCAGGCTATAATGAATATGGTCAGCTTGGCCGAGGTATTAGCAGTGAAGGGCTTCAGGGGGCTCGTGTAATTAATGCTTATGCTAGGTTCCTTGATGAGGCCCCCGAGCTTGTGAAGATTACCCAAGTGTCATGCGGAGAGTACCACACGGCAGCCATATCAGAGGATGGTGAGGTGTAAGTGTTCAAGAGGACTTTTTCTGGACATAGTCGCTCTTTTAAGTGTGAGAACAGTGGTTATCCGCATGGCATGAGTGAAGTTACTGAAAGTTGGTGGAGAATTTATATTGGGAATCAGGATATGGAATTCCTCACTCTTTCCCACACGACGCTCTCGTATTTAGAAGGGGAAAAAAATTCAAAAATAGGAAAGCATTGCATAAGTGGTGATATATTTTGCCTGAGAACTCCCAATCCCCAACTCCCTCTTTTTCTTTGAGGAACTGTATCATTTAGATTTAGGCAATAATTTAGATACTCTCAAAACATACTCTTCTTGTGCAGCATTAAATATTGTTGTGGACAAACATGGTTAGTCATCGATTAATTCCCATATTCAAGTTATTGTGCAGTTTTCCTCCTTTTGGCTAACTTGCATGAATGGGTAAGAGTTGTTTCCTTGACTTCATTATTTGAAATGATTTCTCTTTATTTCACAGCTATACTTGGGGACTTGGAACTATGGGTCAACTGGGGCATTGTTCACTTCAGTCTGGTAACAAGGAACTGTTGCCTAGGCGTGTAGTTGCCCTTCACGGGATGTTTATTATGGTTATTGCATGTGGCGGGGTGCACACGTGTGCCGTGACTGATAAAGGGGCCCTATATGCTTGCGGTGGAGGCCAGGCTGGGCAGTTAGGACTTGGGCCACAGAATGGATTTTTTTCTTGTGCTCCAAATGGATCTGAAGTGATGCTGCGCAACATACCCGTTTTAGTGATTCCAACTGGGGTGCAGCTTGTTGCTTGTGGACATTGTCACACACTTATTTGTACCAATGATGGAAGGATCCATGGATGGGGTTACAATAGTTATGGTCAGGCTGCAGATGAGAAATCAACATATGCTTGGTATCCTTCTCCAGTTGATTGGTATGCTATCCAAAGTCTTTACCTTCTGACTAAGATATTTGGCACTTTTGTTAAACCTTAAAAAAAATGTAAAATTAATTTTGGAAGGAAAGTAAGGATTTCACAGCATATTTACTGTTGGTTGGAAGCCCCAAAAAAATAAATAAATAAGCACCAGCTTCTTTTTGGTGTTGAAAAAATGACTCTTCTTTTGAATTTTATGCCGGGCCAAACGCGAGTGTGCTCTTATAATACTTGTCTTCTTGGCAAAGATATTTTGGGGAAAAAGTTATGGAGTAGTAACTTATAAATTTGGAAATATATCTGGAGAAGCTTAAAGTGTGTTTTATGATTACATGTTCTTAGGCTTACCACATACACTAATGCAGTACGCTAATGGGAGCTTATTTGTCAGGTGTGTAGGTGAAGTGCGGAAACTGGCAGCTGGAGGTGGTCACTCAGCAGTATTAACAGATGCATGTTCCTTGAAAGAATTGTGTGAGTACAGGCTAGCAGACAGTGTGACTCTGTCAAATGCTTCAGTGATTGAGGATGTTGCATCCAGAACTGGCTCCGATGCTTTAGCACGTCTTTGCGGAAGATTGAGATGATCTTTTTTATCTTTAAACATGGATAACATCTCATATGATGATACAAAATGGCCACAGCAGAAGACAAATTTCCATTTGGAAGGTGTCTTTTGTCTTTTATATTTATACATTAGATATCTCTGGATGTTGATTTTGTTCACATGTTTTAGAGTGTATACATGGTATATTTTTTTAATCTATCTTTTTTCTTTTCTTTTCTTTTCTTTTCTTTTTTTTTTTTTTTTGGGGTCAAACCTCCAAGAGGGTTGGAAGGTCACAACATATAATTTACATAATTCAGACACACCAAGATAATAATGGACTTAAGCCCCAAGAATGTAATGATTAATGAAAGTACAATGAAATGACTCAATAGGATATAGATCAATTGGATGAAGGACAATTAATTGGTAATCAAGGAATTCTCCTCAGTTTTTTCATCTATTTCTTTCCCACTCCCTAGACATTTATAGTAGGAAATCTATGTTTACCTTCTTATTTGCTTTTGCAGGAAGCATTTGCTTGATGGTGGCGATTGCATATACGTTGATAAATATTGAAAACATTGACTGGTGAAAACATTGATGGACAAGATTCACCATTGTTTCGTAGTTGTATCTGTATCTCAGCATTGAGAGAGCTGTAATTAGGGGTTCTTTTGCTGTGAAAAATGTCTTGTACCGTGACATTTTCTGCACATCTCATGGTCAATTAACATGAGAAAACTGTAAATAATTCTTGTGCACTGAAAAATGCCTTGTACCGTGACTATTCTGTACATCTCATGGACTGCTAGAATTTACAAATAAATATTACACTTGAATAGCAATAATTGATGCTGATTTCTTTCGCTTTCCATGTTTTTATACATGCCTTTAAAATACCATAAATGCAAAGTTAGGACGAATCCACGCCAGTCCGCCCGTAAGGCATCAAGCCAGCCGGTGGCGGCTCACTCTTGGGCAAAGGTGGCAATTTTTAATTATTATTATTTCAATTTTGTCTCGAATACAAAAATTTTGGCCGTGTCATGCAAAATTTCCCAACTCTGCCACTCAATTTGGCTGCAGCGCTACAACAAATCAGACCTATGGTCGCCGCTATAGGACAATAGTGACGGTTTTTAGTGATGACCTGACCGTTATTACAGGCCACCTGTTGCCCTGTAGCGACATGCTCTAGTGACGATTTGGTGTCGCTGTTGTAAATTTTACCCCTTTTCTTATTAATTTTTTAAAAAAATTATTTTTTCCGACCCACTACCTACACCCAACCCAACCACCACTTAGACCCGGCCGGGCCCATTCCGTTTCGCTCCCATATTTATTTTGCAAGCCTGAAGATTCAAAGCCCTGACCTTGTCTCCACCAACATTGCGCCTGGTCTAAATGAATCTTTGGTTTGTACTTTGCATATTTAATATATATTATATAAATTTTTACAACTATAGTGACGACAATCTAACATATAGCAACAACTTGTCATCAGTAAAACCAAGAGACAAAGGCGGGAAATCTTCCCACCAATAGTATAGCAACGACATTTATATGTCATCGCTATAGATCAAGACATATAGCGGCAACATTCACGTGTCGTCGCTACTATCAAGAATATAGCAACGCAAGATGTTTTGTCCTAATAATGTCTATTTTTAGCAACGACATTAGGCTATAGCCGCGACATAGTCGTCGCTATAGTCTACATACAGGGTCCCACCCTCCAGCATATGGTCGTCGCCATAGATGATACCTTATAGGGATGCTTCGGTTTTTGTTACTAAGGTTTTGCCGTTGTTGCTCATATTTCTTGTAGTGAGCTCATGCATCCGAATCCATGTAGGCTTGTTTCAATTTATATAATAATTAATAATCCCTCAAAATAGCAAGACTTGATAGTCATCCCCCAGCCTTTCTTCTAAAGTCGATCAAAGAAAAGCTACAATGCTTCTATGCAGAGAGTATCTTCTTTTATGCAATGCTTTGATACAATTGCTTTCGAGCTTAATTACTGATCAAGTCATAGAAATGCAGTATTACATAATCATACATCTATGCAGAGAGTATCTTCTTTTATGCAGAATTCACATTTGACATCCTAAGTGATCGATTTTTCATCGTTATCATATTAAATATCCGCTCTCCAAGGCTTGAAAATTTCTCATTGGTTAGCGTGGCGGAGCCAAGGTGGCATGAGCGATGTAGAATCCGGAATAGTTTGAACTCTGCCCCCTCGTTCATTTCGGGATCCTGCACGCTCAAAAGCGCCCCTGCAAAATCCATATTCGGGTAAGTTGATTAATACATTTGCATTCTACAAAATATATATTTAGATGAATATATGTTATTTCTATTTCAAAACAGAAAAACAAATAAACAGGGTTCTAACTTTTAACCAACTATTAGCCTGAGAGAGAGAGAGAGAGAGATGATACCCTATTTTGAGGGATGGAGGGCCCAGGGATTGAGGGGAAGGGGGAGGAAGCACGAAGGCCGAAGAGTTTTGTCGCTCCTGCTCCCGCTGCCGTGTGGGTTCTGTCCCATGCTGCTCCTCCTTCTCCTTGTCCTTAACCTGAAGTAAGAAACCAATTAGTTCAGTTTTTCTCAAATAAGAAAAGGGAAACCTTCTCAAACTAAAATATTCACTGTGCAGAAACATGAAAAACAGTTGAAAATAAATAAAAAAATAAATAAATCAGTATTTAACCTTCTTTAACAATGAGTTGTGCTGCTCCTGCAGTAATCTCTCCTGTCATCAACATATAAAATTTTGCATCATCATGACCTATTTACAAGTAAATGGACTACCAAAACTAATTGATTCACAAGTAACCAAAACTTCCATTTACTAATTGAATCATACATATATATGATCAGAAACCAATCTTTATATATGGTTCCAAGACATTTTTATTTTTTATTTTTTAAAGATCGGAAGAGCACACGTCTGAAAGCTAAATTTATTTTTAACTACTAAACTATCATTTTCAGCACTTGTTAAGGTGGCACTTCATAAATAATCATAAATAGTTAGAGAGATGATATATCTTTGCTGACTAACACTCGACTGAGATCTTCGTAAAGCAATAGATTTTAAATTGGTGGTTGAGGAGTTTTCTAATTTGCTATAAATTTCGTCGAGTACAATTTCAATATTATGTAGCCTTATTCCCTATTAAATTTTTAGTTACGCTATATTTTTATTTTTGATGAATCTGTTCAACCTTCATTTTTTGTGCGTTCTTGCTTAGGAAATAGATAAAAAAAAATATGGCTATTCAACATATATGCAGATAGAACCACAGAAGCATTGTTTAAATATGTTCTTTGGCTTGGACTCAGAAAAAATAAGGCCCTAAGTTATATGTCAAAGGATGGATGATCTTTTCACTCTATTCATAAGAGATACAGACATGCCATTAGCAAACTGGGCGTAGGCTTTCACTGTATAAATACTTGTGAAGCTAAGGTTATAAAATGAAACAAGGATGATCATTTATGTGCTACCTTTTTCTGAAGCTCGGAAATTGACTCGTGCATAAGCTGGTTCTGCATGTATGTAGATCTTTTGATAAACATAATGAAATGAATATTGCTTTGAATCTTATTAAACTAAAATGAAATATATGGGAAAATGCAAATTAACTGAGAAATCAAAGAAGATTTAATCTACGTACCTTCCTTGTCCGAATTCGCTTCAAGGCAGTATCAAGCTGTTGCTCCAGACTCTGAAGCTCTCTCAAGCTGAGGGGATCCAACTCCTCTCCCAAATAATTCCTGAAAAAGGTAGCATGCAGGTTTTTTCTTGGGCAAATGATCTCATTGATCTTTTGTGTGTAAAAGTAGTTAATATGCTCTTTTGCTGATCAATGCAAGATTAATAACTATAATCTATACGTGGTGATGAAAAATGAACTTACTTTATGTTTCTTTGTAGAAGTTCAATCCGAGCCAGAAGCTTGGGGAACTCAAGATTCCATTTTTCCTGCATAAATGCATCAAATTCAAATATATATATATATATATATATATATAGAAATTAGAAAAGGTAAGTAACTTTTTTCCTTTTTCCTCCTCCTTTTTATTTATTTTTTATTTTTTTTTGTGTGGATACAAAAAGATAAGTATCATTAACCACCTCCTTTTCCCCTTAATTTCCTTAATTGATTTATAATTCATCCATTTCTACCCCCCCACCCCCCCAAAAAAAAAAAAAAAAAAAAGAACTTGTGTAAGAGTAATAATATAATTAACATCTACTGTACATAAAGTAACTGCGGTGAACCATTTTGTTCAAATCATAGAATTAGAGGGCACTAGTGCCCTCATAAAGCATGGTAATGCAAAGAATTGAATTTTAATTATGTGATCAATGATCATTGTGTAGATTACCTAGACCTTAGATGTGAAAATTGATGCTAACTTTCAAGGTTTCGTAGACATGCTAATGAGTGAGAATTGTTTACATCATAAAACAATTAGCGTAGATGCCTAAGAAGTCCTCAAAATATATATGCAGTTGATCATTCACAAAAATCATTTTACAAAGATTAATTAGGAATAAAATAATTAGAATGGTGAAATTTCCATATTTCTGTTATCATATTGTTTTTGGAGAATTGGAGTAAGACATTAGCTTGAAAATTCATATATACAGAAATATAATTACACAATAACACTTGATTTTATATAATTCAAGAGTACATTCTATTAACACTACAAGAATAAGAGACGATACAACCTCTTCTCACGGCAGGCCCTGAATATAAGCCATATAGACGTGGTCATTTAGGGCCCCTAGCTTGACTGTAGCTCAACCATGGAGAATTTTGATTCCAAAAACTGAACCTTATAATGTACTTTGACTATGTCTTTGTTTAATGTGAATAGTTTTTAGCTTGAGTGGTAGATAGGGTAATTTGACATTGCAATGATCACGGGTTCTCCTGGTTTGATTCTCATTATTCTCTTAAATTATAATTTTACCTATCATAGATTTGATATTTGATTTGACAACTACTTAACTACATATTTTTATATTTCCAATATACATTTTAACTCTCTTCTCATTATAATTTCCTTAAATTTAGACAAATAATGATAATCAAACTCGTGTTTAATATATATATATATATTAGGTTTTAATCTTTAAACCTAAGGCCTCCAGAAAAATTTTGGTTTGAGGTCCCGCTTAAGGCCCCAAAAACTTTGGGTTGGACGACTCGGTCATTTTTCAAAATACTGAAAATTTGTTTACCTTAATATTTTTATTAAAAAATTGAAAAGAAAGAGCCAATTTTAAAAATGCATTTCCAAAATTAGACACCTTCATAAATTTTTCAAAATTGGAGTTTTCCCTCTTTTTTGACAAAATTGCCCCTAACAAAAAGTGAATTCAAAAGTTTCCATATTTCCCCTTAAACCTTTTGGCCCTTTGCTTTTCACAATCTAAACCTTCTCTCCTAATTTTGTTCACTCGCTCACTATGGGCGGGGTTACGCCGCCCATTTCTAACGTGGTGGTGATATGGCTGGACGTGTCACACACATGGCTGTCATGTGCGTCAGTTATATGTGTGACACGTTAAAAGTAGACGGTGTAACACCGCCCACAATAGGTGGGTGAACATTACTCCCTTCTCTTCTCTCCCAATAAGTCAGCTCAATGTCTATCTATTTGCACTTGCACTATACAACTGGGGCCTACTTTTTAGTTATTACTACTTATCTAACATTGATATGAGCGCAATTTAAATTTTGTAAACTTTTTATCTAACATTGACCTGAGTACAATGACATCTCAACTGTATAGTCTCAACAATTCATAGTTGGACTTGAAACTAGACATGATGGGATACAACTATGTAAATGTCTAAATTTACCGAAATCGACTGTATAGCTAGCCAGTTAGGGGTAGAAGAGACATTTTATTCAAAATTTGGCCCTTTTTGAATAGGTTATGAAAATAGGTCAATTTTTTCCTTACTGTATAAAATTTTGTCATGTTTGAAAATTCCCCTATTTTTATTTTCAAACTTTCAAAGTATTGAAAATAGAGAGATGGAATAAAACAATAGTAGAGATGGTGGAGATGAAGGTGTGTTTGTAGACCTTGCATGTGACATGATGAGGAAAAAAGGGAAAAAAGAGTATATCTGTTCATAAGCCATTTATTTTAAAAACAGAATTTGGGTAAAGTAATCACATCTACATATTTTATGAGACCCGTCTGTACTACACAAATCTCTACTATTCATTTCCGTAAAAACCATTTTTACTTTTAAACAAAAATCACTTGTTATTTTGAAAGAAAATATAGAGATGTGTAGGACTCACTTTAAATTTTATGTGTACATCTCTCTTATATTAGACATCTTCAATGGTGCTTCCCAATGAAGATGCTCATGATGAATATCTAGTTCAGCTACGTGTGAGAAAATGTAAAATAACTAAGTATATGGGAAGAGGAGAAAAACCTAGAGCTACAAATTGCCTAGGGCGTTGGCGATCCTTAGGGCTTTGATACGCCATAGACATGGCTTACATATGAGAAAATGTTCCTAATTCATCTGGTGAAAGATTCATATCACTCCTAAATGTGCAATTAGAAAAAGACAGAACAAAATTTAGAAGCTCACAACCAGCTCAAGAGTGCCCATATATTTAAAAAAATTTTAAGTAAAGACCACTAACGTGGCTGATATATTTAAGAATTATGGGCATTGCACGCAAAAACATTCAATTATTTAACATACACGATATAATTCTTAAATTCATTATTCATGATAACTTACTCAAAAAATAAGATAGTATTCAATCATTTCTTGTCTTGAAGATAAAATTTGCAATTAAAATAAATACGAAGTGTACTATGGAAAAAAAAATGTAATTTGACAATTAATTATGTACCTGTGGTTCATCATCGGTCACATGTACTCTTTTCTCAGCAAAGGAATACCTTTCATATCTTTCAATAATTCTATCCATGCTACATGTCAATAAATTAGATAAAGCAGGTTAGAGACAAACAAACAAACAGTAATAACTTACAGCAGTACATTTGTACCAATGTAGGTACCCAATGTATGTTGATCATTATAATTAATTAGGTTAGATAGATAGGAGATGGACCATCGACCAATCAGTAACATGCCAGCATTTTGTACGTACAACTATTGTTAAACAACCTCATTTATGCCACGACTATAAGAAATAAACGATGTGTCTACCCTATTGAAATTTATTTTTCAAAAAAAAGGGAAAAGAAAAAGAAAGAAATTAGTACAAATGATGCCCTCCAGTTTCAGACATGAGGGAATGGATCCTTGCTTCCGACAGTGTTCAATTTGGTTGCCCACTTCCAAACCAAAAACTCTTGAGTTAAAATATTATAAATATGCCTGACACTAAGCTAATTATAAATTAAAATCGATCCCTATTCTGATACTTTCATCAGAAGAATATAATTTTAAGTGACCTAAAAAGCTATGTTCTATCAGGAAAAAAAAGACTAAACTTTTTATATTTAGTGCCCACTTCTGATTAATGATCAATTAAATGGTTCTGTCTCCCCAAGTTGTTCTTTAAAACAAGGACTTATAAATTATAATTCAGAAACTTGATACTAATTGATAAGGATTAAGATTAATTTAAGATAAATGAATGGGTATAAAAAAAGAGGACAGTTTGGAGGGAACAAAAGAACAGTCAGACCAAACTTAACTTCATGCAAAAATATGGCATAAAATTATCAAGTTTCTGTAAATCAGAAGATGACACCCACATAGAGACACATCTAACTCCACCCCACCTGAAAAGAAAAAGAAAAATAACAAATTTCATATGGAGACACAGAGCGAGTTGAGTAACATGGTTATCTCAGAAAACGTGTACTATATATGAAGTATGAAAAGATCATTATACATGGAGTCATGGACATATGATAATGTCATAAAAGGGTGCTGCTGGTAGGCAGTACTAGGATATTCACTAGAACAATGACTCGATGAATCGATGAGCAAGATTTAGTTTCTTTTTTTTTTCCTTCTCTTTCGCGATGATATCGAGAATTACGGAAAAGATTTGAATTCCTTAATAATAACAATGAGAATCTTGAATGTGGATTATTGTGAAAATTACTTACCTTGAATCAGTGGAGTACTCAAAGAGCTTTCCCTTATTGGAGAAAACAATCAAAGCAACCTCAGCATCACAGAGAACTGAGATCTCATGAGCCTTTTTCAGTAGACCAGACCTCCTCTTGGAGAAGGTGACTTGCCTGCTGATCTTGTTCTCGATCCGCTTCAGCTGAACTCTACCTCTACCCATAATTACTAGTAATTTCTTGAATAATTGCTTGAAAATCAAGAAACCCTAAACTCTCTATAAATTTTTACTCTCCAGAAAACACGAAACGACAAACTGGTGGAGGGATGGAAATGGAGAGAGAGTTATTAAAAATTTGTGGTGCTTTCTGTTTTGGTCTAAAGCCAAGTATTTATTTTTATTCCAAAGAGCACACACAGAAGTTCTTTCTTCCTTCTCTCTCCCTTCTCTCTCTCTCTCTCTAGTGTACAGTAGGAATAATACATATATACGTACATAGGAGTGGACTAGATAGTACAAATCAATGTATTGGGAAGGAGAAGCAGAGGAAAGAGGAACGGGGTTTTGGAACGATGCGTTGTCGATATGGGATTGGAGGATAGAGTTGTTTAGTCGTTAGTGTCTGGTTTAGGGCCACTGCTATTCAGCAGTTCGTACACACCAATAGCAATGATGCCTAACTAGCAGTCTACTTGTATTTTTTTGTATTCTTGTGGTGACGGCGGCTCCTTATAAAAATCTCAATGGTACAGTATTATCTTGGGATCTTTCTTTCATATACACGTATAAATTCTATAGTATTTGACATTCTTTTTACATATTTCTACAACGTGACTGTTTTTTATTAGTTCTTGAACTCTATATTTGAATTTGATCTGACTCTGTAGAAATCAATGTATAGATCTAATCAAGTATATTGTGAAGTTGTAAGTTGTTAGGCAAGTCACATGATTGTCATGTCTGGCTAGCGAATCACGCTACTAAATGGGAAGATAAAAATATTGACAAAATGGATTTAAAATTACTTTCTTATCCTTGTATATTATTTCACAAATTGAGGAGAGGGAAAACATGAGCATATGTAGTAAAGTAAATTTTTACCCCAGTTGTATTGTATATCACTATTTTTGTCAATTTTTGGGCTGAATAAAATAATAGGTTTGTGTTATTTTTAGGAGCATTGAGGGGTAGAGGAGTTGGGAAAGAAAATTCCATCCGTTACGTCGGTACTTGAGTGAATGTTAGCTAGCTTTGATTAGTTATTTTTATAGAGATCAGACACGTGTTAAGTATTGTAACGACTAATTATTATTATTAATATTAGTCAAAAACCATGAAAACGGAGAGTCGCGGTATGTAACCGTCATGTTACTATAATGTTGCACCCTAGATGGCAAATTAGTCTAGTATTTGAAACTTGAAAGCATAACTAGCACGGGCCACGTGGAGTCTTGTGTGAATCAATAATCAGAAGTCCTCAAGTGGGTTCGTAGAAAGCGAAATTGCGACAAAGATATCTTTGTAATTAAACACAATAATATTAAAAACTTTTCAAGTACCTCTAGAAGGTGACGTCTCCTCCTGTCCAGTGTGGATGTATAGATACATGCCTCGTACACATCTATATAAGACTGGAGGTGCTGTGAGCCTATGACGGTGTACTTGGGCTCTTTTCTTGAAAATATCCTGAAGAAGCTGCCCCTAACTGGCTGGAACTTAATCAGAATCAGAATGCAATCGTCCTTGGAGGACACATTTTATCATTCTTGCTTTTTAAGCCTAGTCGTCATTGTCTTCATCTTCGTCGTTGTCATCAAGTGTTAACTCCACCAACTGCCGTTGACGGCATTCTAGGGAGCCCTTCTGCTTGCAAAGAAACAGAAGGCACCTCACATTTCTCATTACAGGCATTTTCCGTAAAAACCTACAATGTGTTTTGATTGCATTCATTTTCATGGAAAATATTAAATTCACGGAAGAAAATATTAAATGCACGGAAAAAATTCAATTTTTATGCGTTTCTTTGGAAAACCGGAAATGGAATTTCAAAGTCCATGTTAGGGGAAAACAGTGGAAAATAGGCAGAACATGACGTAATCAGTTAACTTTTAGAGCACCAATCAATGGGGCAGAAGTTACAATTGATTTAGATTAATAATAATATATATGGATTTTAAGTTAATGAGAATTTGAGAGTATTATCGTCTTTTTAAATAAAAAACTATTATATTGCGATTAAAAAAGTGATATTCAATGTTGAAATTACTAAGTTTTAAACGTTAGAGTTAGATTACATAATAAGAAAAAATGTTAGGGTTAAATTATTCTAATTAGTCATTTCAAAATAAAAAAGAATAAAAGAAAATAATGAAAAAAAATATGACATCATGACGTCAGCAATTTATGACGAAAAACTTGTTTAGACTACTTTTGATTTAAATATTTATTTTATATATATATATGTGTGTGTGTGTGTATGTATAACAGTAGTATTTTAGAAATGATTCTTTTTTAATTTCCCAAGTGGTAGTTTAATTTATGGGTGAGAATTGTATCTTTCAATAAGCAAGGTGAATTATTTTAACTTGTAAGTTATAAATTCATAAAAATATTTGAGGCTCGAGAAAATATTCTATAACAATTTTGATAGCTAGCAAAAAAATGAGAGTGGTCCATTCGAATGTGTTGAGAAGCAAAATGCTAGCAACTTCTTTGATATGGATAAACGGGTCTGGTATTTAATCTTTGGTTCCCGATGAATATCTTATAATGGCACTACATATAGTTTTCCAATATTGTCCTCTCTCTTTAGATCATTTTCTTTCTGCCTAGTAATTTCACAACATATATATATATATATAGGCAACATCCGGCCGCGCACCTTTTATACAAGTAGGAAATACTAAACCCCAACTTTTATCCCTAGGTGGTCCCAATTTAGCAAGTGCTTTGGCCTATACAAATATATCTAGCAATATAGAAAATGGATATAGTACACAATTATTCATCAAACAATTTGTGTATAGTACAAATGAATGGTCTCAAAATCCTTAACTATTCCTATATAACCGGCTTTTAAGTTGGGGACCAAAGGCAAACTTGATGCATAAAATAAGTTAAAGAAATAGATTAAAAGGATGGAGGAGCAAGTTTTTTTATCTCAAAGCATCCGTGCATCTAACATTAGAAATCTCACTTTATCTTGTCGATTATGAGATAAGGTTATAAACTCTATTAATTATAAAAGTGAGTACGCATGCTTAATCATTTTCCTTTTAGTTATCCTCTCATTATGTTCCTTAAGGTTGCAAAAAAACTAAAAGAGAGGCTGAAGTTTAAGAGACGAGAATTTTGAAATTTAGAAAGGAAAAGAGAGACGATCTGGTCGAGTATAGAATATTTCGAAATGCGAGAAAGTCAAGACAGCTCTCTTTAAGAGCACAGTAAAACCGTAGTCCCATAATAAATTTAGGAGATAAAGAGATATCTTATCGTAAAGAGGATCGCAACAGTAACTATATATATCCCAGATGATCGTTTACCTGAAATTCCATAGATCCTTGCTATTAAGGGATTATTATAATGATTCCCACAAAGAAAAAAATAACATCCTATTGTGACTAATTAAGGTGTTGCTCCTTTACAAAAAAAACTAAGGCGTTGCTCTTTTTTATAACAAAGTTAACATTTGATGATGGATCTTCAAATTTTAATATGGTAGTGCTGTCTATTAAGCTCCAACACATCATACATCAAACTAAGACTTGAGATTGAGCTGTTGGATAATGAGATTAGTTTGCATCACAAACGAGCCACTGATAGGCAAAATCGCAAGCGCACAATACCGTTCAAGTAGTATAGGACTAGATGAGCCTCAAATCTCGATCCCACAGGGAAAATTGTCACCTACTTCACTTAAGTTAATTTCATACCAACTGAACAAGGAAATTTAAAAGTTTTCAAAAGAATAATGATGTTTGTTTAAGCTAAAATATAAACTAAACACTTTTTCTACTCAAAAGTAAGAAGCAGCTCAAATTAATGGACTAGGAACTATACGAATAAAGGCGTTGAGACTAATGAATCCACAATAAACAGGCGTTCCAATTATGTAATCTCACTCATGACAATTTACCATCACGTACTCACAACCAGTTTCACAAATTTAATTGAAAACCTCTCTCGAGCAAATTCAAATCTACCCAACTAAGTAAACCCACTATATCTAAATGTAAATTTCAACCTAGTCGAATGCATTAATTAACAAGAAACCATTTTTACGATTGCACAAATCATAAAAGTATATCCCTATCTTCTATGTAATTCATGGTTTCTGTTGAAGTGCTAAATTTGTGACTTACCTCTCGGTCTCCTCACGAATTCACAAACACAATTACAAGTTGATCAGGCTCATAAAAGGCAAATAAATATCACAATGGAAAATAAGCACGCAATAACAATTAGAGTCATAAATGGAATTAACACAATAAAAACAAGTTTATTGCTTCATCGATTGTCTCAACAAGGGAAATTAGTTACACATAGTAAAGAACATCATAAAATAAGAATTCATAGGGTTTGAATACATAACCGGGTTCTTGAAAAGAAAATATGAAGAATACTGAAGAAAACATTTGCACCAAACAAAGAATTTCGTTCTTCAATCTTCACACGAACCCTCACTTCAATCTCCAAGCCCTCAAGAGTATTTTTTATGACCCCTCCCTCTTTTACAGATGGGTTTTCGTTCTTTTATAGTTGGGGACGCCTTAGAACCTTTGAATGTGTCAAAAAGGGGCTGAAAACCCGTAAATGACGTTTCCCGATACGGGCCACTGGTGGCCGCGGCCAGCAGAAGTTTACACCAGCCCGCAGGTGGCCGCGGGTTTGCTTGCCGCGGCCTGCTTCCATGGCGTCCAGTTTAATCCCTGATTTGACTTTTTCTTGCGGCAACGGTCCTTTTCGGCTTTTTCTTCATTTGAACACATCACCAACTTCTTGAACACGACACCAATGATCCCTTTCAAGCTCTCCCAACGTGCATTTAACCCTCAAACTGGTTTCCATTGGTCTTCTTACCTCGAACTCTCGAAAAATCACACTTTGATGCTATATTTTAAATGTAAAGTCTCAATTTGGTTAAAAAATAATTCCTTTCACTTGTTTCACTCCAATTTGAGCTTTTCACTTATATGAACCATATTCACACAAATTAGGTAGAAATCTGCTCGATTTTATATAGAATTGTATAAGTTAAGAGAAGTATTTTTGCATATAAAATACACTTATCACCACCATCTTGCGATGACAAATAACGAGAAAAATGATGTCCACATAACTAACATAACTAAGATCAAATCATAATAGTCTGTAGTCTTAACATGATGTTAATTTTAAGATAGACCTCCTGATCTTAATAGAGTTTTTTTTTATAGAAGTCACGTGGTCTCCATAATAAGAACCCGATTTGCGTTCATGAACCGCAAAGTAATTCTTATTTTTCTAGAACTACGGTTTTCAAAACATTCTACATAGCGTGATTTTCATAGAAAATTTAGATCCGGGACTAAACAAATTTGGAAATGTCAAATCATTTCAAAGGTTGCGAAGACCGATCCAAAATAAAAGAAAGCTTGAGATGATGAAATTACAAGATTACCCCTGAAAGCAAAAGGCCACAAACAAGACTATATTAGGGTACACGGTACTAGCCTGATGACCAGGAGCTGAGGCCATATTCCAAAATTTCAGTAGTAAAAGAGGAAATTCCCGTGGAAAGTGGGGCTAAAGTCATTTATGGAATTTACATAAATGAGTTGAAGCATCTTTTTTTCTATAAATTACACTGTAATTTCTCCAAACCCTAAATCTGGAATCGTTTTACCAATATTTGGGTTTGACTAATTTTAGAAATTTTGTCTTTCTTTCCAGCTTGACGCGCCACCACCACCACTACCTTTTCTTTTTATTTATTTATTATTATTTATTTATCTTAAGAAACAAAATGTTGTTATTCATGTGATGATAACGTAGTTAAAGCATTTCTAGTGTTAGGTGAAAAATTGAAATATTTCACTCATATTACGACAAAAAAAATAACGACAAAATTATTTGTATATATATATTAAAAAAAAAAAAAAGGCTCCAACACTAAAATCACTAGAATTTCTCCATGTTTTTTACCTACAAATTATTTGACAATAACTTTTTTCTTGACTTTTTTTTTTCTTGCAGCATTAGAATTGCACTTAGTCCAGACATAGTTCAATTGGAGGCATGTCTACTTTTCAATTAGAGCCTATGTGGCTGCACAGGTTTACGACTGTGTGGCTGGACAGAATAATTGTTTGCGACCGCACAACACTGCAATAGCATCAAACTTTGCCTTTATTTTGAGGCATCAGTTTGGGTTTCGGCGCGTTCCTTCACCCAAAAATGATGTCTATTTGGTGAAAACTCTTAAATATCTATAAATAGAAGATAGATTTCAAGTTTTAGTATTTTTAACATTTCTAACTTAAAAATCAAAGCAATAATAGCTCAAATTTCCCAAGTGTGTTCTACAAGTTTTTAATTCAACGTTTTCTTGCTTGGTAATACTTTTATTTAATTATTATAAGACTTGATCACACCTAACAACTATTTAACAAATAAGCCTTCAACCACTTAATCCCCTGGTGTGGCAAATATCGGTTGAGGACAACATGCGTGCGTCTTCAGTGTTTGAGCCTTTCCTTTGTGGTGAATTTTCAGTGTCATTCTTTCTTCTTCAAGTCTTGTTCTTCAACCATATATATTTCCAACACACATCTGGTGCTCCATTTTTTACTTCTGTGCGCTTTCGTGAATTGCTTTTTTGAATACCATTGGTGACTATGGGTAAAAAGTTGGGAAAAGTTAATGCGAAAGTGAAATAAATCATTTGTTACAGGATATATGTGTATAAATTAGCTGAAAAGAAAAATAAGTAAGGATATAATAAAAAAGAAAAAAGAGAGCTCCAATGGAATTTGACGCAAGTTGTGTATTTATTAATTAATAAAGCCTACACATGCGTGCAATTTGGGAGTTTAATCATGTCAGTGCACATAGATATAAATGTATAATAATAATATATATATGTATATATTAGAGTTTGATGCATAAATGGTAGACAGAATTTGTCCGCTTTTGTGGAAGCCAAATGGAATTTATATAATAACTACAACTATATATTTGTTTAAAACGTACCTTTTAGGTTAATAATAATGGAATTGATCATCATCTTTTTTCAATTAAACCGTTCGGTTTGTGTTACGTTGTTTGGCAATGATTTTGAATCTTAATTGTTTGTGATTTGTGTACATATTCTTGCGGTACATGCTATTTCTATTTCTATATATACAATCTTTTTTACTTAAAATGTTCAAGCACTAAACGCATTTCATGACCATATAGCATAATACTAATGATATGATTTGAAGACAGTATAATGATATATATATTGATATTATATTGTATAACACTGTTTGCTATCATTACGACTCCAAACATCTAGTGCTTAAACGTTCATTCCTATCTTTTCTACATGTGCATGTATCCAATGTGATAGTCATAAATTTCAAGGTGGTATGATGTGTCAACAATTCTGCCAAACAAGAAAGTTGAGATGGGTTCGATTAATCTTGTCACTTTGTATAACACTTTAACCAAAACCTAAAGGGCATGGTAATAATTCATGACGGAAAAAGAAATCCGCTGTAATTTGCTGCAGTCCTATACCTTCTATCTGTTAACAACTCAAATTGGGCCCATAATATTGGGCCTGTATTATTGGGCTAAGTTGACTCTTTGTGAGCTGTCATACTTCTGAGCAATCCAAAGAGTTGTGCTATTTGGGATAGAAAAAGTTTTAACAAAAAAATTGATATATTATGGCAGCATTCCTTTTTTTATTTTTTTTACATCATATATCACTTTTATATCAATGATAATCATATTGGTCATGTGTCAATTTTATCACATACTGTGTCTACTTATTGTCCAAACAGAATTATTCATCCAGAGAGAAATATATAGGGATGGTAATTGAACGGGCCGAATCAGAGTAGTCTTCTATCTCCCAAATTATCCTTCAGGCATTTTGGGAAACGAGTTGGGTACCTAATTATAAATAGTAGTTTATGTTTTGTTAATGTATTTAAATTTCGGTAATTTCAATATTTTTTTAAATAATTATTATAACTGTCTACGAGTTTAGCGAATTCAAAACAAGGAATGTGTTTTCCGTCTCCTCCCTGATAACATCAGCGTATGCAGCAGAGGGCAGGCATAGGCTGTAGCCTGTGTTGGGCCTGTTGGCTCATTTTTTTTATTTTTTATTATTTCAATTTTATGTAGGAAAAAAGATTTTTTTTTAACATATAATATTCAACATATTATGAGTTGAATTATTTTTGTTTTCTTTTCATTATAGCTCTGTCAAGAAAAATTTCTAGATCCTCCTTGCGAGATAAGAGAAATCACTGCAGGGAATTCTCCGGCCATTTGGGTCAGGCGAATCCAAGTCTAGGGCTAACAGATTTTAGAGCACACCCTACAAAAAGACAGAAATCATTTGATTTTCTCTTAAAAGCTCGATCCAGTGCATTCCTGAATACGCACAACTCCCATTACTGAAATTGGAAGCTCTCTCAGACCACTGTATAAATATTTGAAAGGCAAAACGCAAGCAAAATATATAACATTCATATATATATATGAATGATATTCATATACATCCCATAATAAGTTGTAGATACATTTGGTTAAAGTGTTCAACAAGTAAATGCATGCTTTATAGCCAGTACGAATTAAGTACTCCAACATGAAGTCTAACAGATTGGAATTATATTATTACTAGTTCAGGATATATTTAATGTGCGGTAGAATATTATATATAGCTGAAAGATGAAACTAAAATACTATTATCAGCATCACCCTAATGGTGGAATTAAGCCACGGCAGGAGATTCGAGCATGGTTTAGTTTAGAGCATCCAACCAGGGAGCAATCCGTTCACGTTCGCGACATCCGTATTGATAGCAGTCATCTGGCTTGAACTTCCAGGATTATTGTATCTGTACGATCAGCATAAGATATATCACCCAACATTTTAATTTTGATCAGTCCCAGAATATACCCTAACTAGAAAAGACATACATATTACCTAGGTTAATTATTTGAGGTTATTCATTACATTAAACAGCACAAAGTTATGGGATTTGTGTATTTAATTACAATGCCTAGGCGATTGGTTTCAAAGTCATTCAAGAAACCTAAGAATTCCAGAAGCATTACCCAATTTGCAAAGTAGAGTTGCATTCCAAAGGTTGAAAAAAGGCCTGAGATTGAGGATGCTGCTGCTGCCCATATCCACAGTTTTGATCACCACCACCCCACGAATGCTGCATCTGATTTGCGGCGTAAATTTCTTCCAGCTGCAAAACACGACAAACATAACAGAAACATATTGATAAACAAATAAGAATGATTAAGGAAGAAATAACAGTAGTAGATATGGTCCTACATACATTAACTTTTAGTTAATTCTCTAGTGAAAGAGGGAAAAGAAGGGTCTTTCTGTAATTCATAAATAAAGATTCAGTTATGTGATTTGATTTGATTTGACTTCAGCATAATGATCCAGTGATGAAGGTTCACAGAAGTATCCCTCAGACAAAACGGAGGTTCCTTATATATTTACATGTGCAGTAATTACTACATATTTTCCTCTATGCCGGATTAGGACATGAGAAGAGATAACGAGTGAGTTTAGTACTAACCTTTCTCTCCAGAGCCTTGTTAGTCTCAACCATCATCTTTTCCTGTAATAATTAAATGAAGTCTAAGTGCGTTATATATCCATGCATAAAACATATATACAAGTAAAGATTGAAAGAGAGTACATGCATATATCTAACCGAATTAAAGAATGCATGAATTATACCTTGGCCTGAAGATCAGAGAGTTGATCGAGCATAACCTGTGTCTGCGAAAAAGTATAAAACCAGTGAGAGTTTCTTGCTTAGAAAACCAATACTGGAAATTCAAATGCATGCAACTGTTGGAATTTGGAAAAGTAGGGCTTGAAACATTTTAGAAAATAGTAGGAGTAATAAATATTTCTAGAAGTTGTTAATCCATAGTATAGTAACATACAACCATCAAACCTTCTAAAATATTTTACTCATATATAATTTTTTTTTCCCTAGATCGTCTTACTTTAGAAAAGCATAATTGATCCACAATACAAAGCACCCCCGGGCCCCAACAACCCAAAAAAACCCCAAATGATAATAATAATAATTCCTTTTATACTCTGTGTAATGCCTTTAAAACTGCACTTCCACTAAAGGGTCATCCATATATTTATTGGATTTAAAATCCACTACAATGCAAAACCTTGAACAACATAAAAGGACAAATTTCAACGATTTGACTATGATTATTAATATAATTAAATTCACCTTAGGAGAGAAACTGAAAGGAAAACAAAAACGAAAATAAGACTGATAATTAATCAATGGAGATTTGGGGTGGAAATTTGCATACCCTTGTGGATCTAATGTGCTTGAGGGACGTCTCTAGTTGACTCTCCAGGTGCTCAAGGTCATTGATATTTAGAGGTCCCAACTCATCCCCAAGAAGATGTCTGTAAACGTTTAAGAAAATTCGTAATTTCCAAAATACGTGGGTGTGAATGAGGAGGAAAAATAATTGGTGAACCACAATGTCTACAAATTAATGACGTAATCCACATAGCATTTCTTTTTGTGTTTCATGTGTTCTTTTTGAGTTCAAAACATATGGGTGCATCAAGCTAGTTTATCTTAATTAATTAATACTATATAAGATGAGATATATAGTTCAATGATATACATAAAAAAAGCTAGCTAATTATATTACCTTTGATATCGTTGCAGTGACTCGTATTTAGATTTCAATTTTGAGTACTCCCTATAGCTGCTTTCCTGCAAAAGGAATTACAAACTAGCTGATCATAATCATCATGCTGCTTAGGCATGCTATCTCCTCATTCTAAAGCTTACAATTTTAAAATGAATTAAAACCATACATGTACAAAATTGATTTGGGAAGAATCAATTCTCCCATAATTTATTTTCCACCCCGTATTACTTTTTAACCATAGATTCCCCCAATTAATTTTTAACCATATACATTCTTTTAAAAAATCTCTTTTCACAAAAATAAGTTTTCAGAAAAATCAAAATTATATACCCTATAATTAACTTCAATCCCCCCACCCCCACCCCCACCCCCACCCCCCAAAATACAGGATGTATGTAATTTTAACTTTTTACATATTGAAAGTAATCCTTGCCTTGTTGCCCAAAACTAACAATGAAAATATTGATTTTGGTATTTCACATAATGATAAATAATACCTCAAGATCTTTGGTTGAATTGTTGACTTCCAGAGAACCATAACTGCACTTTTGATACCTTTCAAGTGTTTTGAGCATGCTGGAGATAATTGAATTAGCATGAGAATGACAATTATAAACTTGAAAGGAGATCAAAATTAGAAATTACAGAAATAAATCAGCTAAATTACAGAGGCCAGAAAAATTGTTCCATGTATACATTCAAGCAATAGCACACAATTCAAATCCACAATGTGAAGTGCATGAATATCGAAATCCAAGACTGTGAAAACCTATTTAATTATGAGACAAATCATCATGGGAGGATGACTATGGCAAATAAATAGTTAATCTAATTTTCTTGTTTACACAAGGATGTCATATACAGACTTTAAAATACAAAATTGTTTTCAACTTGAACCACAATATCTGATCAAAATTAATATGGATAACATTGTAAAGACAATGGCAATATTTCCATATCTTGGAAAAACAACTAGAGATTTTCTTTAGCAGAGAAATTATTCATGATTGATTATACTGTTAAGACTTTAGAGGAATTTGACTTAACCAATATAAGGAAGGCATGATGTTACATCAAACAATTCGAGGCCAATGCGATGACCTAGAAAAATATATATCAAAACAACACCATCAACGAAGAAGATATGAGAGGATTCACCAAAGTAAGAGAACTTTGGCTGCTCCTCTAACTCCAAGTTTTCCATGTCTCATATCATAATATACACAATGGAAAGTTTCTTTAGTTTCAAAATCAAGTTTTAGATTATTATTACATAAAACAATTATAACACATCTTAAGAGTTGAAAATGATTTTCATCACGTCTCAAGAATTGAACATGATAAATGCTTCAATGCCACACCAAACCAAAAGGAAATGAACATAATATATATATATATATATATTCAGAGTTTGTTCAAATTTTCTTGGTTGATTTAAGATAACTTGCAATATTCAAATTGATCAAAAGATCTAAATATATATATTTTTTATATAATTTGGAAATAAAGCTGAAATTATGTAAAATATGAGTATTATAAAAATAGATTTCGTTAACATTTTCAAGAATTAAAGGAAGGTCAAATCTGTTTAGTTGCTCGGTTTCTAACAACAATTGAAGTCCCCAGAAATTTCTATCATGTCATGATATCCCTGCAAACATCTGATGTCAGCTCTTATATCACAATTATTCAAGATCGGCAAAGAATTTTAGCTTTATAGAAACCCTAGAAAGGAAACGTAATTATACTTTTCTGAACGGAAAGGATGATGGATCAGGCTTGAAACTAGGTAAAATCAACGATCTGATTAATATATAGTGCGTATTTCACAATACGGATCATAGACTGACCAAAAATTGCCAGTTATTTATTTGTAATCAAAAGAAATTTCAGTCCAAGAAAAAATTAATAGAATTTTAGACTTTAGATTACTACAAAATGTAAGGTGAACAAATCTGTCCGATAAAACAGGAGAAAAAAGAATTCTTGGACAAAATCAAAGAAATATGATAAAACATTAAAAAAAAAAAAATTTACAAACTCACATATTAAAGAATTTGGTTAATTAGTCACGAGTCTGTATAAACTTCATAAAACCATAATTAGGGTTAAGATAAAAATCTGTACTTGGAACTACTGCAGAACTCATAGAGCTTCCCACGGTTAGAAAAGATGATAAGAGCAACTTCAGCATCACACAAAACAGAGAGTTCATAAGCTTTCTTGAGCAGCCCATTTCTTCTCTTGGCAAATGTCACCTGCCGATTAATCTTATTCTCTATCCTCTTCAACTCCACCCTCCCCCTACCCATAATCTCTCCTTCTACCTCTAATCGTTATAATATCAAAGCCTATCTATATGTAATTCTTTACTTTCTCTCAGAACTCTGCACACAATTTTCTTGGGATTGACCTAAAAAGTTCAAATCTTGGAAAGCCCTGAAAAGAGAGAAACCAGAAAAGATTAGTTTGAATTTACACAGAAGAAGAACTGAGTGTGTGTTTGTGTGTGTATGATGGATCTTTATGGGATCTCTTTGAATGTATTTCTTCTGGCTATCTTGGATTCTCTGTAAGAACCTCAGGATTTGGCATGTGCACTGCAGATCAGATATCAATAACTTAGGGTTGGAGTTGTTTCCCCACTTACCTTTCTAATTGTGAAATTTCTCATGTGTTTATTACTTTATTTTAACCCCCATTGTAATAATTAAACTCCGGTTTGTGTTAAGAAAGACCAGCGAGTGAAGTGAACGCTCTGGGCATTACAATGGATGTGAGATAAACGCGCCAAACGAACGCATGGTTGGAGATAGCCCAGAGTAATGTCCATCAGAAAAAATCAGACAGCCGTCATCAATCTTAAACCTGATGACACGTGTCAGTTACTCAGTGGTTTATGCATCTTTACTCTTACGATTATTTTGTTTGACAAAAGTAAATATGTCAAAGGTAAAACATTGTTAAAATGTTTTGAAATTAATGGTATTGAGAAAATTGTTCATTTTATTTTATCTTTAATTGAAACCATGATTTTATTTTTATGTATTAAATTTATACAATAACTATAGTGAAAATGACATTTAACTTATTTATGTCGTTTTCTTATTACTCTATAGACCTGTAATCTACTTGCTCACTAGCTGTCAGATTCCATCATTTCCCCTTATATATCCTTATTGCGTACTATCCCTCTATCCTTTTGTTGTACACCCACGAGCATCCAAATTGTTGAATACTAGAGCGATAGAAGTCTCTTTGATGCGTTTGAGTAGACAGGAGCCTAAGTGAGAAGCAGCATGGGACTAATGTGTTGAAATGCTAATTTTTTTTTATTTTTATCATGGAATTAATATAAGTAGATTTCCATTCAATGAAGATCTGTAAAATTACCAACTCGATGTAGAATTCAATCCATCAAGAATCATGCATCCGTACGTAGGCCGAACTCACCAATCAATGGATAATTTTTGTTACTTTTTGGGTTTGTACATCCAAAGAGAGAAAAGGGCATATAACTAAAAAGCACTAGTTTTGAAAATTACAGTGGTAGGAAACGAGAAATGGTGACCGATTAACAACCACATTTATTATCATCCTTACACCATACCAAATAAAAAAGTTAACCAAAATTAGTAAAATAAAAGTCTAAAATATTGGTTAATTTTGAGTTCAAAATGCAAGAAGGTAATATAATTAAACTAAGTTAATTATTGTTCACTCTTTATGTGGGAATAAATGATAGAGATGTTGACCTATCGGTGTAATTTGCAAAGTGAAAATCCTAATGGGAAGGCACTGTTTGATTGAAAGACACTTAAAAGCTACTAAGCCCAAACTTCCAATTGCATTGTCGGGTGTCACTTTTAAAGAGATGCTTTCTCCACTCATTTTAGGCCTATACAAAATCCCTCTCCAACACACACTACTACATATATATACATGTTGAGTCGACATTAACGTGTTGATGAATAATGTACGTAATGGTCAAGTGAAGAAATATATCAGAAATAGAAGATGATTGTTGTTGTATATACTTAGACAAGAAATTAACATGCGTTAGTTTGCAAAATTATTCACCTCTTCAAGTAAAACGTGTTGGTATATAGCCTCGTCATTTTTACTCACAAGCAAGGTCGACGACTTTGCCATTGCCATGTCACTATCGATATATCTGTGGACTCAATATTTTTGCTATATATTAATCTTATCATGGATTCCTTGAATTCCCACACAATTTCTAGTAACATTATTTATTTATTTTAAAAAAGTAAAACTTGAAAAATGTAAATATTTCTTTGGTTTTGACTTACTCAAACTTCAATTTATTATGAGTCAATTCATATATAGAGTAACTTTTTTTTTTTTAAAGGTTCCTATTGCATAACTATCAGGATATATAATAAAATGAAGTTTTGATGTTTTCGGTTTCTTGTTTAGAATTAAGAAAGTATCTTTCAATAATGCATAATAAAGGGGTGCCATATATTAGTGATTTTGATGGAGAATATATAGTTTTAACAATATCGAATAAATAACTTTGATTATGTAAAATTAAGTAATTAAATAAGTCGAAGACAGATTAATGTAGTTTAATTAGTTGTTGAATGTCTAATCAATTCAACAACGAAACGACGGAGGATGAATTTAGTATCAATACAATAATAATACAGCCCTATTTTTAAGTCGAAGTGATCAACTAATCTAATTCCTTTAAATGTTGGTTTTCAATGTCAACTTAATTAATGCACACTAATGGTCGGATTAGAGATTAGCAACGGTACTTGCGTCTTCAAGAGTTGAATGGTCGTCGAACTTGTACAAATAGATAAATATCTGGCTAATTGTGATTAAACAGAGTCATATTCTTTTTCAGGGTCTTTTCTCATATTTGAAAATCGAAATATACAAGTGTGTTTTATTGGCGTGAAAACGTCATTTCTGGTATTGACGATGCTTTGGCATATCTCGCGGGTATTTTCGCGCTTTAGCGAAGGATTAGCTGAGTTGGATCAGAGGGTGCATTTAGACGTGTCAAGCTGCTATTTGTCTGTATTTATCAGGTGAAATAGCTGATTGGCTGCAATATGAACAGAGCAGAACAGTGTTTTCGGCGTCGCAGTACAGTAAAATTTCCCATCAAACTGCATCTGCTTAGGTGTCGAGATGTGACCGGTGAACTGTAGCGAGTTGTTGACTGATTGAAACCTATATATCCATACGTCTTCATAATATCAAAGCATCTCAATTACCTCAATATGGCTTCCATCTCTCCATTCAATTTACCTCAAGAAACTATAATGAAAGTAAAATAAAACATCATTTATAATTATAGAAAGAAAAAGAGAGGGGGTAAAATGATAGAAAATTTTTAAAAACCTCTCAGAGGTTTTTTAATAAAACTTCGCACCCTATGTGGCTTGTATGGATGTACACCATATGTGTTTCAAATACACATGGCTTGCACACATGTCACATAAGATGAGAGGTTTTATTTCACAATCCCAGATATTTTAAAAAGAGACTCGTAAAATGATATTAGATCGGTGGAGATGATCTATTAGATCGGTGGAAATGATCATCTATTGTCAGCTACAAGTATTGCTCTGTTTATTAGTAGGTATTAGTTGTTAAGCCGAGCACAACCCAAATTCAGATACATAGTTGGCGTCATGAATGTGACGTAGATGACTGTGTTAGAACAAGACTGTTTAATTTCTCAAGTCAAGATTATATGATATATCATTATTATTATGGGAACGGAGTATGTAAAACCACATTTTGCTGTTCTAAGAGTCAATATTATATGGTCAAACATGCAGTGGTGCTTACTAGTATTAGTTTAGGTGACAATTAACATGATTCACCTTATAATTTTATGCTATATTGATATAGTATTGAATACGAGTTGTACTAAATAGCATTAATCTTTGTAGAATTTTTTTTCCCTTCATTCTATCTTTCATGTAAACACAAACATGTTAATAATAACAAAGTGATGAGCTATTGGGTATCTACTAATTATGTCTAATTTTGTGGGCCATAGCAAAAAAGAACGAGTAAGCTTTTTAGAGTCGTGAGGAGGACGTATATGTAATAAGTGGAGACTCACCGTCTTTATTCTTTCCTATTTTTAACAAATTGAAATTCCAAAATTTTGTTTTTATACAAGTCCTTCCATGTGTTACACAATTAAGGTAATTGTTGAAGTGTTCTAAACATGGTTAAGCAAGTGATTATGTTGGTTCACTTTCATTACGATTTCTAGAATACATTTGCCTAAGAGCATGAAAAGGTCAATGATAACGTAATTAATTGAAAAAAGATTTACATCTAAAAAGTGTATGCACTAAAACTTAGAGCACTTTTAATGTTTGAGGGAAAATGTAGGAGAAAAAGGTAAATGAGAGACTAAATTTAGCCTGTGTTTCCACTCCAAATTTGTCAAAATTTAGATTTTTTTTACCCCTTAACACTGTTTAGCATGGTGGAGAAAACATGAATTTGAGTTTGTTTTCCCTTTACACTAAAAATGCTCTTACACAAGCCTTTATTGCTAGCAAATTAATTAACCGTACTAACCAAAGCTTTATGAAGGTGGTTCATTAGTATTGACCCTCCATGTGTAGTTTTTTATTTTATAATAACAATTACTTTCTTTACTTCTAAATAACGAGCAATATTATTAACACAAGTTTGTAGATAGTCCTATTCAAAATCCAATTGAACGTTCGTTCTTACTACTACTGAAAGCCCTCCCGGAGCCCTTGGCCGCTTTCTCAAGTCGCGCTTTAAGTTTCACGACTTTAACTTGAAAATAAAATAAAGTCAAAAGTACAAGCACGTTGGCCTATTAGCTCAGTTGGTTAGAGCGTTGTGCTAAACCTGCATGGGCCATTCAAACTTATTATTTTCCTTTTGCGTCATGCGCCTTTTGACTGACAAAGTATCTCTAAGTTAATTTCATATAGGCCCTCGATCTTTTCACCACTATACAAAACATGCCCAATATTTTCAAGTAGCGTTAGCCAGTTCACAATATTTTTCCATTTTCCATTTCTTCCTTTAATTTTTAACTTATTTTTCACATTTCCCCTTTATCTTACTCATGAGTCATGACATTTGAACCTGCAAACTTGTTCTTTTCAAGATTGAGCCTCATGAATCTTATGTTTTTTCACTACTACAGAAAAGCCAATTACGCATCGGTCATAATAAATATTAGGCATCGGTTTTTAGGTAGACGCATATGTAACAGATGTATAAACTAGGAATATAGGCGTCGGTTTTTCATCGACGCTCTTACTAAAACAAGGCGTCGGTTGTCAACATAAAGCCGACGCCTAAATGCATAATAAAATAAAAATATATGACTATAGGCGTCGGTTGTTCTGTAGAAACCGACGCCTATATGAAATATATATATTTTTTAATTTTAAATATTATGGCACAACAACGGATGCCACATTTTTTTTATATAAATTGCTGAAATCAAATTTTGCCAATCTTCCTGCCACCACAAAACAGCAAATGCAAGCCACAAATAGCCCAATTTATATACAACACCACCACCTCCACCACCACCAAGTCGCAAATGCAAGAAAAAGCAGCACCACCACCAACAACAATTTATATACACTTTAAACCAATTATCACCAACTTGATATAAATATGAATCTATAAATACAACTACAAAATAAGCCAATGTAAATACGAAACAATTGAATTAATATAAAACTAACCATTAAATATAAACAAAAATAGTCCAAAAATCAATAATTATTATATGACTATATATATACTCCTTTAATCATCATCGTTTTCATAGAGATCTAAATATAATCAATAATTAGAACTAAAAATCACGTACAATTTTGGAGAAAGTATCATGCCTATAATTCCCGAACCTCATCTATATTCGATTGAATATATGATCCCGTTTCATATGCCTACAAAAAAGAAAAAGAAATATAGTTATACTTCGTAATAAAATAAATACAATTTAAATTAGATAATTATTAGTATTCAATAAATATTTATACTCTATGAAGATATTCTTTCGAACCAGCATATATGGTGACTATTTCGCACATATTTCTCATCACACAATAGCCACATTCATCAGATCCGGGTTGCTGAGCACACTAAAATTTCAAGCGAGTTTAAAATAAATATTAGTAATTAAATCACTAAAATTTGAAATTTCAATAGTTATTGTAACATTTAGAGGATATATTTCATACCTTGATTGTTTTCCACATGAGCCCTTTATTCACTATTTTCCCTGACGCCCACAACGTTTTAAGCACCCTCGAGTTATAATATAGACACATACATATATATAAGTTAAACAAGTTGAAATTAAAAAAAACAAATAATATACAATAATTAATGATAATTGCTTACATAGACAACTGCGGTTTGATAGGCAGGTCAGGCCTGTTAACCACCTGAGAGTCAAAGAAGTATACCATATTGCATGATAGATATCGTACCAGCAACATCCAGTGGTTTCTGGAATATTTTATAGGAATTTAAATTTGAATATTTAGCGACAAATAACTGAAATTCAGGTTAAGGCAAAACAACAAATAAATAGTTGCAACGATTTTACCCTATAAAATACGGTGCGAGAATGTACTTTTTATCCATCATATTTCCCATCGCGTGGAGCATGTACTCGTAATTCATCAGTTGAGTTGTTTCATGATTAATAGCCCCGACCAGCAATGGACAAAGAAACCCTATATTTTGAATCTCGAATTAGTAGCACAAATGGTGTAGGTACCTGAAATACATTATAACAAACGTGAAATATCAAATTAAATATTATACGATGTACTTAATCAAATTGTGAGATCCAGGAACTTACATCAAACTTGTAAAATAGGTGCGTTCAGCCAGTGTATGTTGAGCAAGTCAGTTATATTAGTGACTGAAACACTAATTTCATTGTCCATTTGGTCGGGGTAGAGAAACAAATCTCTCCTGTTCGGCACCTCAAAGAAATCTATAGAGAATGGCAGTTTAACAGTCAGATCATGCAACATTTTGAGGTTAGGAGTTAGAGAAACCAATGTTGCATCGTCAACGAGATTAGGGCGAGCAGAGGAAACTTCAAAATTCACGTGTTGGTTGCCTTTTCCCTTTGATGTTGCTCACTTGGGTAACGGTTCCTGCAGTGAAAATTTGTTTGTCATCAATGTTAATTAGGAATTCAAAATCCAGAAAAGATTATTCTGTAAGTTCAACTAATTACCTCGCCTAACATCACTAAATGTGTGGGCCACTGAGTGTAGCCGCCTTCACCTATATCCACCAATTGCTGGGCGTATGAATTTAGCACCGGAAGAGGATAACTGAGCACATCTTCATACACACGGTCAATTACGACTTTGTAGTGACTGGGCAATAACAGTGCATCGTATACCACCGTAGTAGCTTGGAACTGGTAAACCATACCCACCGCTATAATTTTAGTTACGCCGTCGCAATTAAGGGCGAGACGACACGAGGTTGGCTTCTTTGGATAGTCAATACACAACAAAATAACGTTAGTTGTAAGTATTGGAATGAATTCAAACTTTCGACATAACGAAACGTTATGAATACCTCAATGTCAAGAGTTGGGGGAGATCAGCCGACTAGTGGCTACTACGAGTTGTTGGTCTGACTGAAGGACTAGCCGCAGTAGGTATTTCTCCTGTATGAAATTGCGAGGGTATTTCAATGCCATAGTGTTGGAGAATAGTGGTCATATGTGATTGGATCATATCAATGTGAGCCTGCATCTGGGTCATGGTCTCTTTCCTTACTCTCTCAGTGATGCTGGCCTCCATCTCCGATTGGATGACCTTTCGAATATCCTCTACCGACACGACCCCACTCATTTGGGCCCTTGGCTCTTCAGGGCGTCCATAAACGTTCCTTACACTGACGTATCCACCGTAACCCCTCACTCGACCAGAGTTCTCCTCTTTGCCGAGTGCCACCGATAATATATCCTACTGTCTCTTTGGGACAAATGTCCCTTTACTGACATCCTCGTGCAATTGTTTTTGCTTTAAACAAAAAAAAATATATATAACACAGGTAAATAAAGGGCAGGGAAATTAAGCAAAGAGAAAATTAATTATTAATGTATACTTACAATTTTCTCAAAAACATCCTTGGTTTTATCATTCGGCATGATATAATTTCCATCGGGACCCTTCTGATACCTTGCCTGAGCCAGTCTAGGCTACGATCATCGATCTGAAGGGTCGAACTAACTGACCCACATGATGAGGAGGAAGATAGGGGGTCAGCAATGGCCAATGGCCCACTCAGCCCTCATACGAGTATAACCAGCACAGCCTAAAAAGTATAGATGCTCATTTTGCACTTGACTCAGCCTCGCCTTCCTACTTTTCTCCTGAAGGTTAATTTACCAAGTGCTTTATTTTTTACGTAATGTTGCGACAATAATATAAAAATTTGCTTTAGAGGGTACCCAGAACTCTGGAGTGGCGTGATCCTGCTTGAACTGATCCCACTGATCTGACGAAATGATCCATTTATAAAGATCACATAGAGACTTGTATTTTTTGTGCTTCTCATTGATGAACTTTTTTACCAATTTATTCCGGAAGTGCTTCAATCTCTTTCCAGCTTCGATTAATGCAACATGCTTCAAATCATCATTCTTAAGTTTGAATCTTTTCTGCAAGAGAATAATATTGAGCAATGTTATAGGTAAAGTCACTCATTATTGGTAACAAATGAACCATATAAACTCATTCAATACTTTAACGTCTTCCCATATGAGATCTTTAAGGGATGGCTCAACTGATTTCCAATCTTTATAGTTTCTATGCACATGGATTCGAACTACGCTCCCCACGTACTTGCCAAACTCTGAAGCAAAAGGCCCGATAGATTGCCTGAACTCGTCCAACTCAACCGCTACATCCTTTTGCTTCTTATTCTTGCAAGTTGATGGATCTCTCGTCCTCTTCTTTTTGCTACTAGCCTCCTCACCTATTGTACCTGAGTTGTTTGACATCAAAAGCGTTCACTCTACGTCCCTACCTGCATATAGGTACAAATACAACCACAGTTATACTAGTGTAACGAACAAAGTTACAAGTAAAACAACAAGATACTAGCGATAAACAAGAGAAATAGCAAGGCATTTATACTAAAAAATGCAAATGATCTTACATCACGATGCCATCATGCAAGGTGGTCAACCCATATGCCTTCCTCATGATCAGAACGCATGTAATTTGTGTCTATGTTATCATCTCCTATAGGTATATGTTGTATACAAATAGAGAATAGAGGAGTTTCGTCAAATTGATCATACTCTTCCTCATCGACCACATTATCAACACCAACTATATGTCTCTTGCCTTGAAGGACGACTGGCCACTTAGGTTCAACAAGATCAACAATGTATAAGACTTGTTTTGCTTGTAATGCAAGTATGAAAGGGTCATTAAGATAGCCTAGCCGACCAAAATCTACTAGAGTGAAACATAATTCGTCAACCCGAACACCCCGATGGTTTTCAACTCACTTACATCGAAAAAGAGGCACCTTCAGAAACTTGTAGTCTAGCTCCCAAATTTCTTCAATGATACCATAATTCAACACTGCAACATCAACTGGCCTCCCATGATTGACACTGGAATATTCTGATGAAAGTGCCATTAACGTCACTCTACTGTTCTGCATTGTGCTTTTATCATCCTGACTTTTTGTATAAAATGTGTATCCATTAATATCATAACCCTCGTAAGAAGAAACATCCACTCCAGGGCCGTACGCCAACCATTTTATTGTTTATGTAATCACCGTCGGCGTGTGGGACAACTGTTGGAGCACTCTATCTCTGAACCATGTTATAAATGTGTGATTATGTTCATTAGTCAGCCATATCTCACCTTTCGAAGGATTTTGAAGTCTTAACATCGAAGTGTGCTCGTCTAAATATGGGTGAACTACAGTAAGGTGTTGCAAGACAAGGAGGTGTGCTTTATCTTACATTTCAGCCCTGGGCACAATTGATCTGAATCCAATCGTACCTTTACCTCCAAGTCTCCCTTCGTGTCCAGACTTAGGAATACCGACTACTTCAACACCATCTAGGTAATTTGTACAAAGTTCAATAGCCTCCTCAGCAGCATATCCTTTAATTATACTCCATTCTGATCAAGATCGGCTTCTCACGTATCCTTTCAAGATACCTATGTATCTCTTAAATTGATACATATACCTCAAAAACACTGGACCGCATATCTTAATTTCTCTAACCAAGTGAACGATTGAATGCACCATAACATCGAAAAACGATGGCGGAAAATACATTTGAAACTGGCATAGCGTGATCACAACATTAGCCTGCAAAGCATCCAATGTCTCGGGATCAACGACCTTGCAACAAATTGTGCTGAAGAAGAAGCAGAGCTTAGTTATGATGTGTCTAACATGTTTTGATAATATACCACGTATTGCAACCGGTAAGAGCTGTTGCATTAAGACATGACCATCATGAGACTTCATTCCAACCAATTTCAAATCTTTCATACTTACAAGTCTCCTGATATTTGACAAATAGCCAGATGGAAACTTAACAGCATTTAGACACTCGAAAAAGCAAGTTTTCTCTTGTTTAGACAAAGTATAGCATGCACGGGGCAAACATGTACGCTTTCCGGACTCATGCAGTGCCAATTGCTCCCGTATCCCCATTTTTACCATGTCTTTTCTAACTTTGATACCATCTTTCATCTTTCCAGGAATATTCAATAACGTTCCGATGAGACTATTGCACACATTTTTTTCCACGTGCATTACATCAAGATAGTGTCTAACTTGTAAGTGTTGCCAGTATGGTAGATCCCAAAATATAGATCGCTTCTTCCATATACTTTTTTGCAGAGGTTTCGAAGTTTTACCATACACAATATTAACATTTTTAACCCTCTCATAAACCTCTTTTCCTGTTAACGGTAAACGGGCGACTCGAGTCTAGGTTCTCCCATTGAAAGCTTTTTTCTTCTTCTGATATGGGTGGTTAGACGGAAGAAAGATCCGATGACTCATGAACACATTTTTCTTACAGTTAGTCAACCAAAGATCAATCATCGCATCTTTACAGACGGGGCATGCCTTAGCTCCTTTGGTAGTACAACCTGACAAGTTACCGTATGCTGAAAAGTCATTTATGGTAAAAAAAAAAAATCATTGCACGTAGTGTGAAATGTGATCGGCTATGTGAATCGAACACCGACACACCTTTATTCCACAATAACTTCAAATCATCAATGAGTGGCGCGAGGTACACATCTATATCATTTCCCGACTGTTTAGGTCCCGAAATCAGCAATGACAACATTATGTACTTCCGTTTTATACACAACCAAGGATGAAGATTGTAACACACTAAAAGAACCGGCCAAGTGCTATGTCGACTACTCAGATTACCATGCGGGTTCATTCCATTTGTACATAGTCCAAGCTTAAGATTCCTATATTCGCCACCGATTTCAGAAAACATCCTATTTATGTTCCTCCACTGCTGAGAATCGGCTGGGTGTTTGAGTTTTCCATCTTTTTTCCTCCCATCAGCATGCCATCGCATTTTCTTTGCATCATTTGCATTTGTAAACAAACGTTTGGATCTAGGTATTACTAGCAGGTACCATAACACCTTTACCGGAGGGCCTTTCGTGTCATTACGTTTATCGTGGTTGTCCTTTCTCTTATACCGCGACGTCTCACACTTGGGGCACAAATGCAAGTCCTCATACTCCTACCAGTACAAGACACAATCATTTGGACATACGTGTATCTGCTCTATCCCCATACGCAACAGGCACAACAATTTCTTTACCCCGTAGGTCGAGCTAAGAAGCTCATTATCATCGGGATGCATGTATTTTAGAAGTTCCAACAACCCTGTGAAACTCTTGTCGCTCCACCCGTTATTTACTTTCAAATTATACAATTTAAACACGACAGACAATTTTGTAAACTTATTACATCCAGGAAACAATGGCTTTTCGGAATCAAGGAACAAGTCGTAAAAAATGTGCAGAGTCTTAGTGAAATCATCTTTTATATCACACATCATTTCATCAATCCGGTTGTTCTGGACATCATCATTATCTTCTCTTGCCAGGTTAATTTCATCACTCTTGTTTACCGTATTCTCCCCCTGAGCATCCTCATTGACATCAGTGCTAGCCGTAGGAAGTAAATCCTCACCATACCAAAACTACCGCGTATAACCTTCGTTAAAACTACGCCTAATCAAATTATGCTTCACTTCCACATAACTACGATATTTTTGCAGATTCTTACAAACGCGACAGGGACATACTATCAGTTCTTCCTGTTTCATTTTTCTATTATTCTCTACAAATTTTATAAACTCTTCAACCCCTTCCAAATATTCTAGTGTGGTACATCTCCCATACATCCAACTCCGATCCATATATATCTCACAATATAACAAACGCAAAAAAAAAAAAAAATCGCATTTAACAAAAAATATATTTAAGAAGAAATCATAATTTAACAAATTAACAAAAAAATCACACATAACAAAAAAATATATTTAACAAAAAATCATAATTTAACAAATTAACAAAAAAATCACATATAATTAAAAATGTATTTAAAAAAATCATAATTTAACAAATTAACAAAAAAATCACATATAACAAAAAATATATTTAACAAAAAATCATAATTTAACAAATTAACAAAAAAATCGCATATAACTAAAAATATATTTAACAATGTATCCACATATATACCCATATTTACCAAATTTAACAAAAACCCTAAGATTCATAATATCGAAATCCAAAATAAATATCTATTCACACAATAAAACCAATTCTCTCATTACAATATATAACACAAAATTCCACAATTTAACAAATTAACAAATAATCATATATTACAATGTATACATATATACACATCTCAAACAAATTTCACAAAAACCCTTAAAATCATAATTTCTAGTTAAATCCAAACTAAATCCAAAATCTAAAATCCTAAACTAAATCCAAAATCCTAAATTCAAACTACATCCAAACTAAATCGAAAATCCTAAATCCAAACTAAATTTATTTACCTTTGCAACAAGTATGAAAATCTAGAAAAAAAAGGCAATGCCTTCGCCGACGTCCGCCTCGTTGTCCGCCACCGATTTTCACCTTAAAGTACCAAGAAATCAGTAGCTATTAATTATAATACCCAAAAAATACTAAGAAGATGGAAAATCGAGGGACATTACCAAAAAGTCGAGCCCGCCAGCCCCCGCGTCGTGACCGTAGCCGCCACTCGCCGGAAGGTGTCTTTGGGTAGAGATATAGGGAATTTGGGGTCGATATGTGGGGAAGAAATTTTCACAAAATGCTTCAACGCTGAAAACGAGCCTCTACTTACTCTTCAAATGGGTTTTTTATGAGTGAAAGTTGGTTGTATTTCGATTTGCTGAATGGTGTTCAAAACGGCGGGTATGAGCGCAGAATGTTTCACTTTGGGGTTTTATGTTAAAGGGAAATGGGCATGGGACAGATGCCTATTTTCATTAAAGGCGTCGGTCCCATAAAGAGACCGACGCCATTGTTCAGATTGGCAAGAGAGCGTCGGTTTTTAAAAAAGGACCGACGCCTAATGTTGAAATTTAATTTCAATTTTGCCACCGCGTTTTGTTTACGCGTCACTTCTTCCAAAAACCGACGCGTAAGTCCAATTTTTTTGTGAAACTCTGTAGTAGTGTTCGGCAAACTAATAATCTGAAAAAATGTTCTAGTGCACACTCTTTAATTTACTTATATTTTGGAAACTAAGGAAAGAAGGAAAGTATTATTTATTCAGTCTCCGGTTTAGTTAGCATTTTTATATTAGAGGATGGATGAATAATTATAAACGTATGGAGATATCCACTTATTCATTATCCAATAAGAAAATGCCAAATAGATTCGAGATTAGTCTTCAGTTTAGATAAATAGCATTATTCAAAGAGCAAATATCCTCAACTCTCTATTCGCATGAAATATTTTCAGAAAACAACGACACACTACAAATCTTTCCCCTTCCACTAATTTAATCACTAATTATGGTAGAAAGTACAAATTCATTAAAATAAGTTACATGAACATATTTACATATTATTGATAATTATCCCAGGCATTTCCTAGTAAATATATTCCCCGTTGTACATGTTAATGGCGTCCGGCTCACAAGAATTAGATGAATAGGACTGATTTTGGATGGCCATTTTACTGCAATTATTCCTTACAGCTTGTTGTTGGTTCCATAATCCTCCCCATAAATAGCTATCGATCGGGATGGTATCGGGACATGACACAAAATCTTCGAACATCATGGGCAACATTTCATCCTCCAACCCCGTTATGACGTCATCGGGTTTCTCCTTTGGCTGCGTCACTGCTGTTTCGTTGGAGAACGTCGAGTCCACTTTCTTGTCGTCATAGTTATCTTCTTTTCGTTCTTGTGTCTGTACGAATAAACTTCTCCTTTCTTGCTTTTCGGATGTCTTTCTTCTCTTCTTGAAATGAGTTCTCCAATAGTTTTTGATCTCGTTGTCCGTTCTCCCAGGCAAGTATCTCGCTATAGTAGACCATCTGTGGACAAAATAATAATGACTTATTCTCAATATATTTAGAATCCACCAGTAGAAATATGTATATAAATAATAATATATGTAAAGAATAACAATATAATTACTTGTTCCCCCAAAGTGCATGAAGTTCAATGATAATTCCTTCTTCCTGAGGTGTTATGCGGCCTCTCTTGAGTCCAGGCCTCAAGTAGTTTACCCATCTTAGCCTACTACTTTTTGCATTCCTATTCAACCCTGAACGCCAAAAATTTCCTTTAATTAATACGAAAAGACAAACGACAGAATAATTTTTTTCAGATCAACGTAACTCAGTTGGGAGCACTCGCTTGAGAGTACTTTTACAAACACGTACCTGCACACCGGGCTACTGAACTCCATCTTCCTTCACCATTCTGCCTTACATATTCTGCAAGAAGCTTGTCTTCCTCAGGAGTCCAAGGCCCTTTTCTCCATTCTTTTTCTTCACTCCAATTCTCCATTTCCTTTGTGGTTACCAAATAATTGTACGACAAAAGCCCATATGCAATCTTTACTTATAGATTCCATATATCTTCTCAACTTTGTCACTTTCAATGTCTTCTTTTGAAGCCCATTTATTAATGTAATCTCATTGAATTCTATTCACATTAAACTAGTGTAATTACTCAAAACTACATGCCAAATGTACTCGCGTTATGCTCTTGGATTTAGGGCTCTCCAATAGAAATAATACAAGTGTTGGTACAAAATCTTTTGTGCCCGATTATGAAGCACGAGGACAAAGATTCTTCACTTAAATAATCCATAATCCGGATTATTAAGCCGTAAAAATTAGTGGGTTTTTTGGTGTAAATGTGTTAAACTCCAATATATAGTGGGGTAACCTGCTAGAATACGTAATTACTCTTATGATCAATGTGTTTAGATATGGATCGAGAGATGGGTCAATATAATCGCTTTAATTAATTTATTTAATTACGCATTAAGAAGCTTCGTGATGCCAAATTTGGTAATGGGATTAATAAAATATACGTAAAAGACGGACCGATGATGAAAGGTGAGTCAAGTCGTGGACGCGTGGACATGAATGGTATTATTAAATTTTAAAGGTCATTTTTTTAAATTGCTAACGTCTATTAATTTATTGCACGATGATATATATAGGTAATGATGTGTACGATACCACCATTAATTATTAATATATTTTTACGAAAAAGCCTTGCAATAAAAGAGTCCAAGATCTAGAAGAGTATCACAAGATCAAGTAATGCTTGTCCGAGATTCTTTACTTGATTGTGATAACAGTGATTTTATTTTATTTATTGAAAATAGATGATGAATTATGTGGGCGTAATCCCGGATTTACGTGTGAAATGATTTTCAGCAAACACAAAAAATGACGTTGAAAACAAATTTTTAATCTTTTATATCTTATTATTGCATCATGCTACACAGTTCAATACATATAAAACATGTGTAGAATAAATATATGTTAAATTCTTTTTTCGCTAAAATTAGTATATTTATTATTTATACTTTATAAGATTGGGCAAATGAAAACATTATTGATGATCGAATGTGAATAAGATTTAGGAATATTGACAAGAGATGTAATAAAAGCCAGCTGTACAACGCTACAAATTAAAGGTTTTAAAAACATAATTCGAACAATTTATTTTATTGCATGCAAAGTTCTCCTTTTGTCTTTATGAGGTATTTTAATTTTAAGCAAAATCGAACACGTTTCATACTACTAATGAAGTTCTAAATGTTATTTTAGGAAAAATTTCTAGTACTTCGGGTGTATCCCACACTCGGTACTCCATCCACTTATTTTATGACATGTGTAATTAATTATGTCCATTTAACCACTTTCTAGTACTTCGGGTGTATCCCACACTCGGTACTCCATCCACTTATTTTATGACATGTGTAATTAATTATGTCCATTTAACCACTTCCATAATTATTTAAAGGGGGCTTTAGGTAAAATGGTAAAAAATGGGCTACACAATCAACAATACACCACAAAATGAAGAAATAGCATAAATACATTTTTCATTATCAGAAATAGGCAGTGTATTTTTGGAATAAAATTACAATTATTAATTAAACCATCAATAATCCAGATAATTCAATTATACAGAATCAGGTTGGTTGGGATTACAATGGATCATCCAAATGAATTTAAATATCCCTTTAGACAATTCAAATTCAAGTACATGTACATGAGGAAAATTAGATACATATTTTGATGAACCAAAAACGTGAAGATCTCCCGGTGCATAACCACCTACTAATCATTCATCATTCCGAAACAGGATTTGTGAAATAGCTCCAACTGAGATATTGTGAAAACCAGCTTCAATGTGACATGGCCATCAATTTTGTTACTGATCTTCCCTTTATACCAAAGCTCCTTATGCAAAAATTACTCACCAACCTATTAAAACGAGAAAGAAACAAATCAGTACTACATTACTTAAACAAGAGAGCTTACACTACAAACGTTGTAATTAAGTCTCAACAAACAATGTAGTAATAGGTGTAAAACCCGGTGGCGAATGGAGGGCCACAGTGACATGGATAATGTTGTTAGGAATCATGAACTTAACATATTGGCAGACCGTATCAACTACTCTCTCAACATAACGTATCATCCTCCAGTCATTTCACACTGACGGGATTGCAGTTGTATCATACTGTGGTAATAGTCATATGAACGACTCGTCTGCAAACCATAAAATCATTCCGGGAGTAATAACCAATTCAACCATTCGGGGATAGAGATTATTTATCTAGAGTATATTAATAAACTTGTTGTCTAAGTCCAGCTCTAGAAAAGTTAATCGTTTGTTTACAGGCCTACATTCACGCAAAATAGACATAACCTACAATAGTTTAAAGGTAAAAGATCAACTTTAGGAAAATCAAACTTAATAATGGAAACTTAATGGTAAGATTATATGGCCATTTTTGTATGCTCTCTCATGTGGAATTGGACCGGCTATGGTTAAAGATCATCTATCAAGTGCTCAAAATTCAATGAAAAGAAATCAGACATATTGCGCTCTTCTTATCTGAAAAGAGCTTGCATTTTCACTAATTAAAAATCCTAATTTTTAATTATTGGAAAATCTATATTCCTTTTGCATGAGATAAGCATAACCAGTAGCAGATTTTTATGTACTATAGGAGTTTTGTGTGCAGTACTTTCTCACACATATACTTTCATATACAAGCGCAATTTTTTAACTAATCAAAACAACAACATAAAACTTATTCCTAATAATTTTAAAATCTCAGCTACATGCATTCTTTTCCACCACTACTTCCAATTCATGTCTAAGGTTATCCGGTTGTTTTTAACTTCAACAAAACGTTGCATTTATAGCTCTTCGATCTGGTACTAATAATATGCGCAATGCAGCTGTACGCATATACTAACCGTAACATTGAGCATCCACGCCCTTAGCCCCAGCAAAATGAACTGAATCCCTACCAAGTACGGGGGAAAAGTCGGAGATTACTTCTTGTTTTTTGAGGCTTGGGACGCCACAGAACACTCCAATCCAACTTTTGGCGCTTTTGTTGATTTGGAGAACGATGCCTTCTACTTGGAGATGATTGTTGGTTGTCTTGAAAATTTTTCAGAGATTTATTAGGATATTGTGTTTCGGA
>CAVNYN010272609.1:0-10737 GCA_963692815.1 Nyctanthes arbor-tristis | reverse complement strand
AAAAAAGACGCCCTTTGAATAGTGAAAGATACAAAGCTCTAGTCGAAGAGGTAGACAAGCTGCTAGGGAACACGTTCATACGTGAGGCTCTATATCCCCAGTGGGTGGCCAACCCAGTGCTTGTTAAGAAGAGAAACGGGACCTGGTAGATATGTATCGACTTCACTGACCTAAACAAGGCTTGTCCTAAGGACAACTTCCCACTACCTCAGATTGATCAAATGGTGGATTCTACAGCGGGTCACGAGCTCTTAAGTTTCATAGACGCATACTCTGGCTATCACCAAATGCTGATGCTTTCGGAAGATGAGGAGCATACTTCCTTCATAATGGACAAGGGACTGTACTGCTATAGAATGATGCCTTTTGGGCTGAAGAATGCCAGAGCGACCTACCAACGCTTTGTCAATTCTATGTTTATGGATCATATCGGTAAGATAATGGAGGTCTATGTTGACGATAGGCTCGTCAAGAGTCTACAAGCTGGGCACCATATTGTTGACCTAGATCGAATGTTCCAGGTCTTGAGGGAGTACAAGATGAAGTTAAATCCAAAGAAGTGCTCTTTTGGTGTCGCATCTAGTGAATTCTTGGGATTCATGGTGAACCTGCGTGGCATCGAGATAAACCCTGAGAAAATAAGAGCTGTGTTAGAAATGGAACCTCCAAAGTCTGTCAAAGAGGTCTAGCACCTCATGAGGAGGGTTGTGGCTCTCAATCATTTCATTTCTAGATCCACGGATAAGTGTAAGCATTTCTTTGACGCGGTCAAGAAGTCCAAGGAATTCCAATTTTCAGACGAATGCCAGAAGGCCTTTGAGGAGCAAAAGAAGCACCTCTCTTCATCTCCACTATTAGCTAAACCAGGATAGGGGGAGACTTTGAGCTTATACTTAGTTGTTTCTTAATTCTCTATCACTGCAGTCCTGGTTAAAGCAGAAGGAACAACCCATCTGCCAATCTATTACGTTAGTCACGCACTTTGTAACGCGACCCGCTTATGGAAAAACTCGCATATGCCTTGGTTGTGGTGTCAAAAAAGCTTCGCCCATACTTTTTGGCCCACACTATTGAGGTTTTGACTAGCTCGCCGATGAGACAAGTGCTCCAAAAGCCAGATCTTCTAGTCGCCTGGTAAGGTGGTCCATCGAACTCAGTCAGTACGACCTACGCTATAAACCATGGACAGCCATCAAAGGACAAGCACTGACGGATTTCATTACTGAGCTGACACCAACACTCCAAGACCAGAGGGCAGAAGAACACCGACTTGGGAGTTGTTTGTAGACATGTTCTCAATAGGCCACGCATCAAGAGCTGGAATTGTTTTAGTAAGTCCGTCAGGACAATACCACTGCCAAGCGATCAGATTCATATTCCAAGCCACGAACAACAAAGTGGAGTACAAGGCCGTTCTGGCAGGACTCAGCATGCCCAAATCAATGGGCGTCAAAAAACTAATTATCAAAAGTGACTCTTAGCTTGTCGTCAACCAAACAAGCAGTGTGTATGAAGTCAAAAGGGAAAAGCTCTCCTAGTACCAAGAAAAATTGAGTTTTGAACTCAGCGACCTAGAATGGTACAAGATCCTAAGAATCTCGAGAGCTGAAAATAGTCTTGCATATGCATTAGCTAAGCTCGCTACTAGTAAAAGGGCCAATGAGCTAGGCAGTATTTCTATTGGCGAGCTTGTGAGCTCATCAATTGAGAAAGGTAGTGCTATATCAATGAAAATTGAACAAGCCAGCAACTGGATGGATTCCATCATCCAGTTCTTAAAGGAGGGAATAGCCCTCCCACGCATGGAGGCCAAGAAATTGAAACATTATACAGCCAGGTTCACCTGGTCAGTAGGGTGCTATATAAAAGAAGCTTTGCCGGACCTCTGCTAAGATGCCTAGCTCTAGGCGAAACAAAGAGTGTCTTGGAAGAAATCCATGCTGGAGTCTGCGGCATTCACTCAGGTGGTTTGTCTCTAGCTCATAAGGTCTTCGGGCAGGGGTATTTCAGGCCAAATCTAAAAAAGGATGCAGTTGAATTTGCAAAGTCCTGCGATAAATGCCAAAGGCTTGCCCCACTTATCATAAGCCCACCTGAAGAGTTGAACTCAGTTCCACTTCCTAAAGGAAAAGGAGGAACTCAGTTCGTGATAGTGGCCGTCAATTACTTCACTAAATGAGTAGAAGCCGAAGCTCTGGCAACCATCACCGAGCAGCAAACGATGAGCCTCATCTAGAAGTCAATTGTTTGTAGATTTGGAGTTCCTCATGCCATAGTTATAGACGATAGCAAGCAGTTTGATAACTCTAGATTCAGATAATTTTGGGAGGACTTAGGAGTGAAAAACTTCTATTCTACACCTCACCACCTACAAGCAAACGGTCAAGTCGAAGCAATCAACAAAATCATCAAGCACACTTTGAAGACCAGACTGGAAGCTTTGAAGGGTACATGGGCTGAGGATCTACCCGTTGTCCTATAGTCTTATCGAACGACCTGTAGGACTGCGACGGGTGAAACTCTCTTCTCACTAGCCTATGGGGCTGAAGCAATGATCCTCGTCAAGCTCGATATCCCAACTCCTAGGGTACTATATTTCGACGAGAAAAGGAATAATGAGCTACTTTGTAACGAGCTCGATCTCCTTGAGGAAAAGAGAATTTCGGCCGAAGTCAGAAATGCGGCCTATAAATATGCGAAATTTTATAACTGTAAGGTCAAAATTAGGCCTGGGCATTGGGTTGGGCCGATCAGGTTTGGCCTGGACCTGAACCCGACCCTACTTGTGATCAGTTTGTAATTTGCCCACCCGAGCCCGGCCTGACGGCCCATCAACCCAACCTAAACTGACCCGCAATGGTTCGGTTTGGGTCGGGTTGGTTTTTAGGTTTGGGCTCCTCTCTTTTTTTTTTCTTTTTTAGCTTGGTTCAAATGATAGAATAAAGGCCCAAACGAAAGAATTCAAGCCTAAAATAAAAGCCCAAGTGAAAACATAAAAGGAAAAAACCATAAAGACATTTACACTTCCTTTCTCTCTCTCTGTCCCTCAGTCCCCCTCCCTTGGTTCTCTCTAAATCTCAATAATCAACATGGTGGTGGCCGCAGTGGCAGAAGTGGTAGCAGTGGCAGCAGTGGCAGAAGCATAGCAGGCTAGCGGCGGCGGAGGCTAAGCCAGACGGAGGGTGAAGCAATAGCAGTAGCGGCTGACATGGTGGTGGAGCAGTAACAGCAGCGAACCAGCAGCGGAGGCTTAGCGGAGCAGCGGTGGCGGCTAGCGGCGGAAGTGGTTTTGATTTCATTTTTGACTCTCAGTTGTAAATCGAGCCTTTGAGAAATGAGATTTGTGGATATTTCAATTTTTAATTTTGACACTTTGTTTCTGTTGTAAATCGACCCTTGATGATTAAGATTTGAGATTTGTAGCTATTGAATAACTATAATAGATGGATATGTGAATACTTAGTCAGAAAAATGCTTTAACCGTTTAACCGAACCGGTTCTATCCGGTTCGTTTTCAGCTAGTTTTGCTGGCTAAACCCGAAACCGAGCCAGACCGATTTGGTTTGGCCATTAACAAACTGCCAACCCAACCGCCGGGTGAAAAAACTGAGTTGAATCCGCCCGAACCAGTTTCGTTCGGTTTACTGATTTTTATGCCCATGCCTAGTCAAATGCGTAGGTTCGAGGTTGGGGACGTAGTCCTCCAGAAGGTTTTCCTATCTTCTAGGGAAGCAATCCTCAGGATAGGACCTACATGGAAAGGACCTTATAGGGTGAGGAGAATGCTTTCCAACGAAGCGTACGAGCTCGAAAACATGGAAGGGACTGAACTCATGCATCCTTGGAATGCTGAGCACTTGAAGAAGTATTATCAATCGAAGGTCGTCATATTTTATTTTTACCTATGTAACAGGTCGCGACGTACGCAACTGATAAGCGAAACTTTGAGACCACGCGATCTCAAATTTCCAACATCAATACTGCAACGACCTAACACATGTCAAATATTAAATGAAATATTAACTTGACTGTGCTCACAATAGCTTCCACAAAAGCAGCCTAAAACCACATGAGCTAGTGGTAAACATGTAACGATCTAATAGCAACGCGAACTAGTAGTTAATGTGAAAACTTCTTAGCAACTAAAGGTCTACGTTACAAACCGTGACTTTACAAACCGCGTTCAAAGAGATCTTGTTCAATTTTGCTATAGTCGGCCTTAGCTAAGACTCAATCGAGCAGTCTGAAACCCACAAGCATTGACATACTTCAAGGTAACATCACTGCCTGAAAAGTCATACAAAAAAGCAAATGCCAAATCCAACGGGCTCAAACCTTGACACTTAAAAATTAGATGTCGAACAAGCCTCTTCACATAGTGCGAAATTGTTTAAGTGTTAAATCGGCCTAAGCGTAATATTACACAAGCTGTGTCACGACTTAAGCTATTAACTAGCAAGCTTATAATATGATGTGAAGTAAACTGACAAACACAGTAAAGTCACAAGCTGACACTTGGTATGAAACAAAGCTTTTCATTAAAAGAAAAGTCATACAAAGTAAAGACAACAAAATTCAAAAGTTCCTAGACTTAAGCCCTAGGAGCTTGACCTCCATGGATTAAATTCCCCTGAGCTGAGCTGAGTTGATAGGGGTAACCTGAACTTGAGCATCCCTGGAACGTCATCTGCCACAACGACAACCCTTCTGGAGTGGCCTCGTCCTCTTCTTCCGATCTCGGAGCTCTCGAGGCCATAGTCCTTCTTCATCTGGACGATCTGGTCCTTGAGAAATCCTAAGTCATACTCAGGTTGCTTCTTCTCCACCTCAGCAATAACGTCCTTTAGGTCCTCAATGAAGACCCCATTTGAGAACGCCTTGAACTCATCAGATTCCTTATATTTGGCCACAGCCTCCTCATAGGTCACAAGGTCAGTCGCACGAGCCCGGCACTCCAGTTCCTATTGGGCTTGGTCAAGCTCCGACCTCTCCATGGCCAGAAGGTTTTCCAGGTCCTTGTTCCTTCTCTTAAGCCCTTCAATTTCAACTCTGAGGTGCCCTACCTCATCCTTCAGAACGGCAAGATCTTGCTGCTGATCGTGAAGTTTCTGCTTAGGCTGTTCCTGGGCCTTGGCCGTCTTCTCTAAGTTCTCGCTCTCTTTAGAGAGGTTTGCAACAAGCTGGCAAACTCGATCGGCTATCTAGGTATCTAGAATAGAGGTACGGGTGTTTATCGCTGAAGCTGAGTGGACGAGGTCCAGAGTGGCCAGAGACTTGGCATAGCTGTCCCACTTTTTTGACACGCTCATCATGGTGTCCACAACGGGTGAGGGTAGTTTAGCCAGGACCGAGTCCTAGATCCTTCTCATTATACTATACCCTTCTAGAGACTTGGGCCACTTAACTTTGGATTTCTCCAGATGGGCATGATGGGCTCGATGGGTAGGTAGGAGCAGATCCTTGGCGACCTTATCGAAGATATTCCTACCCTAGGATGCAGATCCCATCCCGGCCATAGCTGAGCTGGGAGGAGTGGTGACCTAGACGTCTTGAGGTGTCGGTTCACGAGTGACCTCCTATCGCTTTGACAGTGGATCCTGGATGACGACCCCGGAGTGAGGGAGCTTTCTCATTCCTCTTCCCTGCTGCCATTTCCTTATCCTTCTTCCTCTGCGTTCCTCATTCTCTTTTTCTCAGCCTCTCGGACAGCTCGTTTATGGGACTTGGACAAATATTTTTTCCCTGGAAAAAGTGTGGCAAAGTATTAGCCCGGCCAAAAAGGGCGCATCGAATTGATGTGAACGAGCTATACCTTTCAATTATTCGGGTTGCTAGGGACGTAGGTGCCCTTTCTGACTAGAAAGCCCTGCTTGATTAGCTTTTCCTCCTTGACAAGATCGCTCACGTGTTGATTGTCTTCATTCAGTTTGGCAATGGCACTCACTTCCTCGTCGAAGGGAGAAGTTAGTAGCAGGCCTCGCTCAGAAACTGTGAGCAAAAAAAGAGATTAAAATTAGGACAAACAGGTCAGAGAATGGATGAACTAAAACAATATTTACTATGCTCCCCATAAGTGGTCCTAACCCTGATTTGTGCGTCCCCTGGGGCTCGCGGGGTTATCCACTCTCCTCATGCCCAAAATCACTTATTTTTCCAGCCCAGAATAGAGTTTGGAACTCCTTTCACCAGGTTTCCCCAGAGTTGAGTTCCCCCAACCTTAGGCCGGGTTGATATGTAGTACCAACCCTTGCTGTTGCTGTTAGCCTTGAGTTGGTAGTAGGTGAGGAACTCTACAGGTCACAGAAACTCATAACCATTTTCCTACCAGAGAACTAGCAAGCCGAACATTGTTTTTCAACCTTGTTGGAGGGATTTGAGTAGGAGCTTGGTTGAGATATTGAAAGTACTCGGCCACGATCTTTAGCAGGTGGAGCCTAAATCCTACCTCAAACATCTTTGAGTTCACTGCCACACAGCCATCTCACTCGCCCGCCCTCATAGGAAACCCACAAATCCACTTGGTCGAGCACCCTAAACTTTTTCCTGAGCTTATAAAGCTCGTTCTTTTTAATCCTTGAGGGAAAATGTCTGGCCTCCCACTCTACCTCAAGACCAATCACGGCGGACGGTCTCCCACTAGGACCTGCAGGGGCTGACCTGGATGAATATCCAGTCCTTGTGATAGTCACCTCGGCCAAATGGACCTCCTACAGGGCGAGCTGCTTCCTTTGGCGTGAGGTCGTTCCCTCCTCCTCCTCCTCATCCTAGTCAATGTCATAACCCTCATTTTTTGACACATCTTCCTCCTCCGACCAATCAACCTCAGCTTTGATTTTCCCAGAACCTCTAGAAGTCGTAACCTCTTCCTCAGATTCGGACCACTGTGGGTTCACTTCCATGTTCTCCCCCACATCCTCTACCCTAGACTCACTATTACTCGCCATCACCAGAGAAATCAAAAGAACTCCTAACCTTACGCCTGGCACTTCTGAAAACAATCCCCCAAAGATTGATTGGCCCTTGAAGACAAGACAAAAAATAAAGGGAAGATTTACCTTCGCCAGGGAATAGCAAAGAGTTTGAAAGGAGCAGCTCACGAGATCGCGTGTTGGATACAGAGAAAGGTAGTGGTGGAAAAAATGTTTCAAAATATGGTTGAGGATTGAGTTGAAGAGAAGAAAAAAAGGAGGGGATGAGGAGAAAGGGTATATAGAGGGAAAAACCAACTCTCGGGGAGCAGCAAACATTAATCATCTATGATGATTGACGTTTGCCCACTTTCCCGAGACTCCCCAACCATTCAACAATGGACGTGTGGTACCCGCAACAGAGGATAACGATTCAAATTCAAAATATCCAAAGGAATCATATACAAGAAGCTCGTGAGCAGATGACTTTTAAGGGCGTTCCTTTCTTTGGAGCTCAAAAGCAATGCCCTTGAGGGGGGCATTTGTTTAAATCTAAATGTCAGGTCGTAGTCAACGCCACTTCCGAGTCAGACACAGCACCCTATCCTAATGAGTTGGTAACCACTCAATGTGGACCCCTGACCTATAAAATCAAGACCCTGGCAAACTCGAGGTCCTGACATCTAGGTCGAGGACTCAGGTCTGACAAGCTCGGTGTCCTTAGGTCACACATCACCTCTCTCACAATCTAGGTCACTCGCGTAGCAAGCTGGCGAGTTCCTATAGGGTTGGTCTTTGAGGTTGCTCGTATGTGATAGTGTGAGATATCTCGCGACCTCTTAGGCGGCAAAACCGTCATGCAACTTGCATGCCAGCTTGCTGAACCCATCACTTAAAGATTGATGTGATATCCACATTTAATGAAAAGTGAATCTTTGTCCCCCATGTAGCCACTAACCTACTTTTGGTCAAGATAGCCTGATACCGGCTCCAGCTAAGTGTGCTTGGAGAGCCTCTTATTGGTCAAGCATTTAATGCATGTAATAATTACATACCATATTGTATACTATAAATATGAGGAGATCCCACATTATGAAAGACTTCTCCCTCATTTTGTCAATCTAATTCTCCTAAGCATTTACTCTCTCATTTATTCCTGTTCACACGTCTCCAACAACTTCATATATTCTCCATTAATTTCCTGAATCTATTTAAATCCAAGTTTCCTGCGTAACCAAATTCGTTTGTTGAGTCAATGCAGATTTTAGTATCAACAGCTGGTAAATAGCATTATACGTTAGTAATAAGAAGTACTAGCATATAGAGGATTCTTTCTTTGAATTCGTGCAGCAATTCGTCGTCGAAAAAAGTAGAGGATGGGTTACTTTTTAATTCATTTTATTGATGGTTTTTCTTCTTGTTGGGGACTAAGTCTCTGGATTTGAAATTTGGAAAAGAGACATTTTTTGCAAGGGGGATAAAACAATATTTTCTGCACTTGTACCATCATCAATGGAATTAACGAACATTGGAATTTGAATGCACATGTTAGTTGATTTGATCAAAGCATGCACAAAATAATCATATAATAATTTAGAAATCTTCTTCTATTGAATCAATAAAATTTCCATGTTCATCATATGTTTATAATAAACATTACAAGTATGGAATTTAGTTGGAAAGAAAATATTTTCCTATTAATTAAATTGTCAGTAATTAAATTCATAGATAATAAATTACAACGTGTCTGATTGAAGGTGAAATTCCCAAGAAAAAATGTGAATTACCTAGAAAACAAAAAAGCTACACCCCATAGGAAAATATTTTTCTTGTTTTCAAGGAAAATGTGGTCACGCGACCAAAAGATAAAAAATATTTTTCATGAAAAAAATGTGAATCAAATACCACAAAAGTAGAAATTTAAGTAGAAAATCTCATTTTCTATAGAAAATCCTTGCCAATCAAACACACATTGAGTAAAAGATAAATTCCACATTAAGTATGAATACCCAATTTCGTCACTTCCCTATCTTGTCGCTCCATAATGACATGCAACAATAATAATAAAAACAAAAAATCCTCAACATTAAAACATATAAATTGAAGAGTAATCATTGAGTTGGCCTAAACATAACACACTAAACGTTTCTATGATAATTAACAGCCAATATATATTTATACCCTATTTCTTTCATTGATCATTCTTCTTCAGTGAATTAACTGGAAAAAAAAGAACATTACTTCATCAATTTGAACATCATTTTCTAATACATCAACTTAAGAAAAATAGATTAGTAAAAAAATTATTTAAGTATAAAACCAATCAACTGTCTATAAATAGAGCAGCTTCTGATTTTAGTTGCATGAGGTCTAATATAAGACTCTGTCATATCTGCCCTCAATCACAACTTCAGGCGAATCTAACACACACATATATAAATAGAACTACAAATAAAAAAATGAACAAATTTCCAATCTTCGGTTATTTTTTATGTAAAAAAAAAGAATAATAAATAGACCTATTTCAAGGAAATTGTCGAATTTTCACTATAGCATCAATTGATAGGCCTCTTATTCCCTCAATTTCTTCATTACGACTACAAATTGCAAAGTTGTAACCAATTCACTAATAAAAAATTACACTTTGTCTAAACACCATAAGTCGATGCAGAATACAAAATACAAAATACAAAATTACAGTCAAAACAATCGATAAGAAACAGCAAATCCCTTAATATCTAAAACAAGAGTTGTGTCCTGCCTTTTTTACGTAGTGTCGGTAGACACTGCACTCTTGCCTCCCATTTCTACATCAGTTTTTTCTTATTGGATTTACATTCATGCAAGGTGTGTTTCACTCAGTTTTCTTCTTCCCAGCTCAATCGATTCCCCAACTTAATTCAATTTGTTTCCACTGATTATTTGCCTCAAGCGAATCTGAACAGTCATTCTCAATTACAGGCTTGTCATTGAAGTCCAAAAAGAAAAGCATGAACTACCAACCAGTTATTGTCTCCGATAATTAGGTTGATGATGTCTAAATCTTTTTACATGTATATGCATATCTGTTAGGGGTGTGATTGTCTGCTATAGCGTTGATCCCCTGTCACAACCTCCTTCCATGTCTAGTAAGCCTCATACACTATTGTTAATTTTTTCCTTTTCCATTATGCCTGAAAAGAGGTGAATCGACGGTGTTTGGTTCACAATCCCGTGAAATAAGTTTTCAATCTCAATCCTATTATCTCTCTGTTTCTATCTTTATACACAATTTTATCTCTGACCATCAGAATCTTTTCAATTTTTTCTGATCATAACCTGTAGGCTGGAGTGGAAACACCTTGAATGTTGTGGCATCTTTGTAGGGAAAATCATTCAACAACGAAGGTTGAGAGGTATTTAAAGGGGAAGTTTAGCATATTCTGGAGAATATTCTCACGATTTCATTGATGCTATTTGGATAATTTTTATCATTATACAGTATAACTTTTACGTTGTTTTATCCTTTAATTTCTTTGGATACAGATTCTCTTTCGATACAAATTTGCAAGGGAAAATTCACCACTTGCACTTGGATTTTCTAACAACTTAATGGAGTGTCCACATTAGCTACCACAATAGGTCTTTAAAAATTTTGTACTTTGGACTTCTCCATTCGAATCAATCCAATGTTTCAAAATTTTCCAATTTATATATACTAGATTAATATGTGCAGTATGATGAAAGTTTTCAAGAAAAGGGTTGTAATTAGCAGCTAAACTTGCTGATTGGTTTGCATTTATTTGCTTTTTTAAAGTTTTTATGTATTTATGTTTTCATGTTAATTAAC
>CAVNYN010272607.1:0-28164 GCA_963692815.1 Nyctanthes arbor-tristis | reverse complement strand
AACGAAGGGGAAGAGACGGAGGGATAACCATCGTTCAAACCAGTCCCGTCGAAAGAAATTTAACGTGTGCTCTTCCGATCTCAAGATTCGAATGTTTCGACATTTAACATCAAATCAATATAACAAGATTCGAATCACATACGTAGGTTGAACTTACTCTCTCATTCTAATAATAAGAACCAAAAATAAAAAAATATAAAAGGAAAAAAAATTTAACAACGAAAAATAAATCTAAACGTAATTGAGCTTTGACTAATGTTATTTATTATTTAGACTAGATACTGATTTTCACTCTATGTGGTATTACTACATTGGGGGATGGATGGAGATACATAAATACATAAGAACATTGATTTATTCATTAGCCAACAAGGAAATGACAACTAAATTTAGATAAATAATATTATTCTTAAGCTTTACTAGTTATATCATCTAAACATACATGTGAGTTGTCCAACAACCTTTGTCACATGTGCATTTAGTGGGATAATCTCACCAATCGAGAAATCATTTTATTATCTACTTATCGAGTTCACCCATTTATAAGACTGAACCATTCATTAAAGAACAATAAACTCGAATAGTTGTGGCTACTTGAGGATCTCTGGTCTCGTTGAATATACCAAAGGTAATGTCAATTTATGGACTTGTCTAAATAAAATGTATATGGTAATTGAAGATTAAAAGGAAAAATCAAAATAGACTTTAAAAAATAACTTAAAGAAAAAAACTTGAAAGAAACATGTTTGTGAACCATTTTTGTCTACCGTGTTAGATTATTTTTTCTCACCAAAAATTTGACTAGTTAACAATTTTTTTTAAATAAAATTCGATTTTATTTCCAGCAAGAGGGTATCCACAATTGGGGTTTACCATCCCAATAACATCAATAACATTAGTTAACAATTTAATGGCCTAAACTTGAAATTTTGTCTATATTTCAGCATCACATGAAGCAAATATATATGAAGATGCTATGTAAAACTTTTTAAAAAAAGCACGTTTTTATTGAGAGTTATCACTGAATGGATAAATTTTATTTATTTATTTGATGCATATTTATTTATTATTGAGAGGGGACAAATTCTATTCTACTCAGGGGCCGTTTGGCATTGATTATAAACCAAATGGTTTATAACACATTTTGAATTTTAAATTTTTGAGACACTTGTCAAATTCTCTCATTGACACTTCACCCCCAAAACACATCAAATAACAACTTTTCAAAATTTAACCAATCAAATTAAGTCACATGTATTCAAAATTTAACAATTTAAAATGTGTTATAAACCATTTGATTTATAATCAATTCCAAACGGACTCTTAAAGATTAAAAAGAAAAAAGAGAAGATAAATAGTGATGGGGACAAGACATTACGTTTGGATCTTACAAACGGATTCCGAGTGAATGGTTTTCGAACACAGAGGGTCCAAAAGTTATTCACCGCCTAACGACAAATTTTGTTCACACTTTCCCTTACTTTCCTTTTGGAATTCCGCTTTGGTCAATTTGAATCCTTAGATCTTGCCACCTATCTCGCAACTTGCAAGTCTAAAGGTTTTAGTACAAATTTATATATAGAGACCACACACATATATATATACATACACGTAATGCACTGTACATGGCTGTCACATGTGCACTTCATGTGGCGCCCATGTCACAATTACATGTACATGTGGATGTGATCTCTAATTCTATAATTGGAAATCATATGCTCCTCATAAAAATATTCGTTTTAGCACCTACAGTAGAAAATAAAAAATAACGTCTATGGTCAATATTTTTAGCTATAGGGTTGAACGCTCAATAGCATTTGATTAACGGTGTAGAATATAATATTTTTGTGCTGGTAGATAGGGCTGGATTTTTAGCTCTAGAAACCAAAATTAGTTTTTTTTTTGCGGACACTGATCCGTATCAGACACATCATCTTTGGTAGCTAGATCAAAAAATCTTATATGATTGATTCCGCCAATGCTTAGATCAACAACTTTTCTCAGAGACTGTTATAGATTGAGTTTTCTTGTTATCATTATTTCCGACTATTGTCATTGAGTTGTGTTGGGGTGGGTAAGAGGTGAACTTATTTCTATTGTTCTTGAATTTTTATTTAAAGAATTAAGGGTATAAGGGTAATTTTAAAAGCTATTAGTAGTATAGATTAAAATGTTTGGTACGGAAAGTGTTAATGAGTGATATAACACAAAAATAAATAAAAGATTGAGGGTCCTATACGCCTAAAAAGGATGAGGATAAAATTATATAAAAATTAAAAGATTGAGGACCTGCAGTGGAAATAAAGAATTAGAAGTATAATAGTAATTTTGATATAGGTTGTGAGCTTAGTAGGCTGAAAAAATAAGGATAAAATTGATGTAAAGTTAAAAGTTTGGGGACCTAGAGTGAAGATTACTCTTGTTTAAATAGTTGTTAAACGTAGCCTAATATTTTAATAATTAAATATTTGAATTTGGATGAAAGTGTAAAAGAATGCAAAGGTTGCAGATATGTTCGTCCATGTTTAAAAGCCAAGGGTGAAAGTGTAAATGAATGAAAAGATTTGGGACCTTAGCTGCAAATTACCTTTTTTTGAAAATAAAAATATGAATGAATTATTATGTCACACCATACCTTTTGAGATAGTACGCGAATTTTTATTATTTCAAGTGATAAGTGACAGTTTAATTTAATTAATTAATTATCTTATGGTAATTTACATTTAATGTCTCTAATCTTTCAACAATTAATAAATTACATTCTCAACTTTTATTTTTTCCTTGCTGGGGGGTTAACAACCTTTAAATAAATCCCTATTTACGTTCCTGCTAACGGATCCCATTTGATTTCACCATTAAATATTTAATTTTTAATTTTCTAAAAAAATTACGAGATGGGGACTTCTCTTTTGGTTGCCACAACATTTTGTAGGGGAAGGAAAGTCTCCCCCCTCTACTATTGGAAATGGTAGCAAGTGGCTGTCGGAAGGGGAGGGAGTCTACCCCCGTGCTGCATTAAGGGTTAATTTCACATCCACAACCTTTGAGTTAAAAATCGGTTAGATCCCTAACTTTTTTTCAACCTCTTTGCTCCCCAACATTTCATAAATTCGAGGTTCTTTTTGTCAATATGCCGTTAACTTTTCATAAAAATGACCGTTATGCCCCTTTATTTTTTAACTTTAAAAACAAGATATTTAAAAATAAAAAAATTAAAAAAAAAGGAAAAACCCCCCACCCCCTCGCTCTCATGAATTACCAGCCAAAATAGGAGGTGGGGGATTCACACACCTCCCGCCCTAAAATGCTGTCGAAAACAGCAGCATCAATGAAGGGGTGAATTCCCCAAATGACAACATTTTTTCTGTCGGAAAAGAAGATTCACCTTGACAGCCATTTTTTGACAGCATTTTTGGGTTGGTGAGTCCTCCAATTTGTTGCAGAAACGGGGTGGGTTGGGTTTTTCCTCTTTTTATTTTTTATTATTTTTAAATATTTGTTTTTAAAATTAAAAAATTAAAGGATCTAACGGTTATTTTATGAAAAAGTTAACGGAATATTGACGAAAATGACATATCGTATGAATTTATGAAAGGTTAGGGATCTAAGAGATCGAAAAAAATGTGGGAGACACAACTGATTATTAACTCAAAGGTTATGGACGATTTGTAAAATTAACCCCTACAAGAAATGACAGCATAGGAGGGAAACTTCCCCAACAAAAGGCTACCGAAAATGGCGGCCAAGCCAAAAGGGGGGAGTCCCACTCCCCCTATTTTTCTTTTTTTTTTTAAATTAAAAATTGGATGGATAGTTAATGGTGAAATCGAACGAAATCTGTTAGTAAGTACGTAAGTCGAGATTTGTTTAAAGGTTGATAACCACCACAAGGAAAAATAAAGATTGGAGATGTGATCTATTAATTGTCGAAAGGTTGAGGACATTGGTGCAAATTACCCATTATCTTATAATAATATAATTAATTAATTTTCTTATTGAAAATTAAAGAGGAAAATAGTTAGATATACTTATGAATATTTAGAGCCCGTTTGGTTAGATTTATAAAGTCAATTTATAAAAGAAATTTATAAATAGTGAAAATGAGTGGTGAAGATTTAATTAAAGTTTAAAATATGTGGTCATTGTTGAGTAATTGTCAAATCAATAGTAAGTGAAGTTATAAATAGAAAAAATAAACTATACCAAACGGGCTCTTTAGAGATCATTTTCATCTAGAAAAGTAACTATACAATAATGTAGCATTTTTTAAAAGGAATAACGTAATAATTTGAATTTGTCATGTAGACCACTATAGATAAAAAAAAAAATCAACTTGGACGTCATTTGAATTAGGACTAATTAGTTATCTGTTTAGGGGATGCCATTTGAATGAATTGTTCTTACTTTGTCATAACTATGTAGGGCTGCGTAGAATAACCATAGTCAACTGAATCAAAACAAAACGAGCGGTTTGGTCCGGTTTTTCTAAATTTTCAAACGGTTATGATTATTAAAATTAATAACCAATTGGTTATGGTTTGCTATGGTTTTCATTTCAAAATCAATAATCAAACCATAACCAAATTAAAGTATTTGATTTCAAATTTATTAACTTAACTTTTATTTAAATTCCCAAAGCAAAACGAATAAAATTATCGTTTGCAAAAAAAAAAGAATAAAATTATCAAATAATTTCTATTTCTATTAAAATAATGTAACTTAAACCCTAGAGTATAGTTGTTGCCCCAATAAAGTATATCCTTTTTTTTTTTTACTCTTAGCTAGTAACCTAATTAATTGAACTATATTTTATTAATTTTATATAACTATAACTAGACCAAACCCAACTAAAATTGAATGGTTTGATTTTGATTTGGTTTTAATATTACAAAATAACCAAATGGTTATTTTTTCAAAAAACTATCAGTTTTCAATTTGGTTTGGTTTTCTTAAAACCACAACCAAACTAGACTACGCCGTGCCTAGCTATACTTAGTCTTCATAATGGAAATCACATAGTTTTCATAACACGACTCGGTAATAACAAATAATTATTCGGGTAGTTTGCAGCAAAGGTCCCAAACCTTTGTATTCATTTGCTCTTTCATTCCCTACCTTTAAATATGGATCAACATGGCCACAATCTTTGAAAAGTTAGCATGATTCATCCAAAGGCATATATTTAATCATTAAAATATGATTATCTATTTGACACTAATTTAAATGGAATCCTATTATAATTGAAATTAAACTTAAAGTTCATGTCAAGTAGGATTATAAAAAATATTATATGTCCAATGACAAAACTTAGTTTAAAATTTTATCATTATATACATGTAGTTTTTCTTTACAAATATGTTTGTTGACGTCAAATTTCAACTTCAACTTAATAAACAAAATTTGTTTACTCGAAAAATTTATATTTGAATTTGTTCGAGCAATCAATGCCAAAGCTAAGAGAATTTATGTATTAATGAGGGGGTAAATATGAAGAAGACAAGAAGTATAGAATTTCAGATAAAGGAATCCCCTTTTTTACTTTCTTTCCCCTTCATATAGCATGAATTTGCATGAATACGATGATTATAAGCATTTAATGCTAGCCAGTAAGAGATGTGCCCGAGTCGCATCAACTGAGATTATACTCTAGTTTTTCGACTAATTGTTGCCTAAACTCTGTCTGGGGAAAGTGAACATCGCCTTTATAATAAATGCAGAAGTCCCATCAGCCACAATTAATAATGGTTGCACGTGGGTTTACAGGTTGTTGTCTAACTAGTGCTTTTCCGGAAACAGCGGGGAGCGACCCGCAAATTTAGCGACCTTGCGAGCTGAATGGTAAGAACCTAGAGTTGGTTGGTGCACACCAGGTCGTTAAGTTATTGAGTCCTTCTAGGTCTTTAGGTCATTTAAGCACGGCCACGTGGGCCTACTTTCCAACTCCGTTGACCTATTTAACCTGACGACTTAGCGATTACAGTGTTAATTTTCAATACTCTCATATAATGTGAATTTTAAATTTAATTTCAATTATAAAAGGATTTTATTTAAATGGTTGGCAAACGGATTCCAATATTTTAATCATTAAATATACGCATTTGGATGAATCGCATCAATTTTTCAAAAATTGGAGCCTCTTGGTCTATGTTTAAAGGTGAGGATGAAGGTGTAAGTGAATGCAAAGGTTGGGGTACTTTGCTGAAATTTACCCTAATAATTTGGTAAGCAGAGAGTTGGACTTGGACGTATGATTGAGGATAGCGTTGAACAAACGCAGGAATGTAGGAAAGAATCTTTAGTGGAGCCCACCACTTGCGTTAAATTATCTTTAATTAATCACAATTCAAAGAAAGAGCCTCAAAATCTGTAGCTCGGCTGAGATCAATCGACTCACTGCCCGAATTGTAGCCCATTTTATAGGAGTATTCTGCTAATAAAGATTTTGAGATGTATTTCAATATTTTATTTTATTTATTTATTTTTTGCCACCGATATTGTGATCGGGTTTTACTAAAAGCAAAATTAATATAGAGAGAAAAAAATCCAAAGTGTAAAAATGTGGGGATAAAAAACTTATTCTCAAATAATGTGTATAGGTGAACTTTTGAGGGAAAACATAGATATGTGGGGGAAATTTTTTATTTGGCTCCACGGTTGAACACATGACAACTTATAATTGGTTACCATTCTTTTTCGAATTAAAAAATGTGAGGGGGGAAATTTAGCCCTCATTTACCAAATTCCCCACAAAATAGATTTATTCTCCCTCTCCCTTCAACACTATTTGCTATTTGGATTTTTCATCCTACATTAATTGTGCTCAAAGAAAGATCAAATGTTGTCTAAAAAAAATAAGATCAAATGTTTCGTCCCAAAAAAAAAAAAAAGAAAAAAACAAAAAGACTAGTAAGATCAAATGTTTTGCATTTTTTTACAAGACTCTTTCACACATTCAATATGTGTTTATTCATCTTTCTTATAGCCAGATGTCCTCATATCTTAGAAGAAAAGTTATCACTTATATCATGTCAAACAATTACTGTTTATAGAGATTATAAAAGTTGTATACACGAGACCCAAAAAATAATATAAAACAATAATCTCTCAAAGTGGTGAAGTAGTAGTAGAACCAATCTTTCAAAGTGGTGAAGCAATGGAACCAAAACTTAACACTTCTCCAATGAATACGTAGACTGTAGTGTTCAACTTATATTATTTAAGTGTGTTGACAACTTAATTCTTTCCTTGAAAATTTGTTGGAGATCGTAAGAAATTTCACTGTAGATATTAGTCCTCTTTTAACTTCAACTTTACTGCCCCCTTTATTTTTATTTTTTTTTAAAACCAAAGGCCCATGGAACAAGAGAAAGAGCTTTCCCCGTCTCATGAAGTTCCAACTATTCACTCATTCACAATACAGGAACGTGACAATTCATAGAAGTTGACTACAAGTTAATCCCCAACTATATAGGATTTAATCAAGCCATCAAGGGTTTAAAAACACAATGCACTGATCTACACATGAGGCAATATGTCAAGTGAATTTAAGTAAGACACCAAATTCTACATTATCATTTTGTGTCCTGAACTTAAGAATTAAAGGCGCATACAATTTATATGGACAAAGTTGATTTTATGGAGAAAGTAACACCATATTGCCGCTAAAAAGTGGACGAATTTAGGTTTTAAATTTCTAAATGCCCTTTTTCAAACATCACAAGACCAAATTGCAACAGAGGTGAAAGGCTGGTGACTTCTCTGCTATTTTCTCCAGCTTCGTAAGCCGGCTTTTAGTTTCTAAAGCCGAGAATCAAAACACATTCTCGTAGTCTTTTGTCCAATTACGCGGCGAGCCGTATCTGCAGCCACCACAAAAGTCCCTAAGCGCCACCTAATAAAAGGGTCACATTTCTCTCTACTCTTACACAATCTCCGGTAGTTCAATTCCCTTCTTCCAACTGCACGCCAAAAGATATGGTCAGTTCCCCTTCCCTCCGATTCAACTTTGCTCTCAATTTACGTTATTATATTAATTGATATTTAATCTTTCAATGTGATTGATGTAAGTTTTGAAGCTTTCTTGCTTTGATTGGAAGTAATTTCGTGTGAAATTCGTTTGATTGGCTGTTTATTTGTGTGTTGGAATACGAGTTCACGGAGAGGTTCTACGTATTAGAGTTCTGTGTTTTGTCCATGGAAAATTTCAGAATTTTACCAAAACTTTGATTGAGCTGAAAACCTGCGCAAGGGAGTGAAGTTTAATGGATCTAACGCGTTGTTTATCATTTAATTGATTCCTTCCCCCCCGGTAGTATAAAGACTGGAGCTTTTGTATTCTTTTCTTTCAATTGTTAATGATCTTTAGTCTACACTAGTCAAGCATTAGAAATTGATATCATGAGTAATAATGTTGCTTTTGTTAGTTTTATCCGTTACTGGATTTTCGCTATGAATTGCTATATGCAGTTCTGTTAATCTCTTAGAATGTCATAAGAATGTAAGTAGGACAGACGGGTATTGTAGGGATGCCTTTTGGTTCACTTTATTATCATTTTGGAGGTACCTTGTCTTGAAGAAATTCACAACAAAATAACACCGCCATCTAAAAGTCTTGCTTATTTTCTTTCCTGATTCATGCCATATGCTTATTAGTAACAGATTGTGCATCCCTTTCTCTCCGTATCCTTTGTTTATAGTCAGAGACCGGCAAACTGGGATTTCTTTCTGCATTCTTTCTTTGTTTGCCCCTTTTTCTTTTAAATTTATTTGGTAGGAGCTAGTTTTAGTGAGTTAATAATGTGCTGCAATTCTTTGCTTTTCACATTACTACTAGGTTGTTTTCACGCCAGCAACATTTTACGCTTGTGTTGTGTGATTTGTGTTAATGATCCCCATGTAGGCTAACGCGGCCTCTGGAATGGCTGTGCATGATGATTGCAAGCTGAGGTTCCTGGAACTTAAGGCAAAACGTACTTATCGCTTCATTGTCTTTAAGATAGAAGAGAAACAGAAGCAGGTGGTTGTTGAAAAAGTTGGTGATCCAACTCAAAGCTACGAGGACTTTACTGCAAGTCTTCCGGTTGATGAATGTCGCTATGCTGTCTATGATTTTGATTTTGTGACTGAGGAGAATTGTCAGAAAAGCAGGATTTTCTTCATAGCTTGGTTTGCTTTACATTTTACTTACCATATTGCTTAAATACTAACACACCCAGTGCACATTTATGCTTGAGATTAATCTGTTTGCCACTTTCCTTGAGCATGACTTGTATTACTGTTGCTTTTGCCAATTAAGGTCTCCTGATAATTCAAGGGTTAGAAGCAAGATGATTTACGCCAGCTCAAAAGAGAGATTTAAGAGGGAGCTGGATGGAATACAAGTGGAATTACAAGCAACTGATCCAACTGAAATGGATCTTGATGTTATTAAAAGTCGTGCCTGCTAAATATGAATTTGTGCACCAGGCTTTACAGTTTAAATGAATCGATTTTCTGCAATTTGTGGGATGGTAAGCATAAAGTTGGTTATACATATGTAGTTGCCGAGTACTACTTGAGAATTCTATTATTATTATTATTACTACTTCAAAAGGCAGTTATGTATGCTGGGTAAAGAATGCTATTATGATTTCAGATGCTATGCATTGGGTGTTTCACTTTTAGTTTGATTGAAAATCTAATGTGTAAAACAACTTGAGGAATAAACAATATCTTTGGCGCGCTCCTTCTTTTCACATGGAAAATTCATCCCCGGAATCTTGTTCTTGAACTGCAACCGTGATTTCTGTTTACCATTTGAGCAGTTTGTTAGTATGAATGAAGGAGAGAATTTAGAAAAATGCATCTCATGTCATTTTTCAAAAGGTTAGCTGAAGATCTGTTTCCTCATCGGGCGATTTGCAGTTGATTATCCTTTTTGGATTAATTTTATTTTTGGTTTTATAAAGAATTAACTACGATTTCTTGTCTTCTTACATGCGGAGCAATATTTGATGTCTTTTTTTGGAAGCTTTGGTTATCCTTGCTATCGAAATAGTTGGGAAGAATTTCATTGAAACTAACGCTGCTCTGTTTTATTCGTCAGTGCTCCATATTCCTTGTTACTATTGTTATCTAAGAAGAGTACCAACTACCAACTTCACTGCGTCGAATAATCTTCAGTTTTATACTTATTGAGAAGGTATCTATAAGCTAAAGAAAATGATATAAATATAGGTATTGTTAAAGGATATACAGTTTAGGATGTGAACAGTGATACAGTGTTGGGTTAAAAGTTTTTGACACAATAATAAGGATTTTACACACTAGTGAACTAGTGCACCAAATTTTTCTTTAGGGACAATTATATTTGAAGAATGGCATGGAATGGATGGCCAAGGGAAATATAGCAAGGTTTCACTCACATGGAATTACCAGTCTTCAATAAACATATGATTGAGTAGGTTAGCATTCTGAAGAATGGGATGCTAAAGAGTAAAGAGACTCTAATCTTACGAATTCTATTATGAGTAAAGATATTGCTAATTGCACTGTGTGTCAAACTTGTGTGTTTTTGCAGTGTAACTCAATTATTAGTTAACGAACGCTAATATAACGTGGAATCTCAATAGAACACTAGTTGAAGATTAGCAATTCTTGTTTCCATGGTTGATGTTGAGAGAAATTTCCGGTCCTCCATTATGTAGAACTTATATGTGTGTTTAATGATACCAATTTAACATTAAATTGGGTCGTTAAATTTACATGTCGGTTTTTGGAGCAGGTACTCTTGGTAAGATATAACATCCATCAATCAATATAATTAAGTGTTTTAAGTAAACTACCTTGCAATTTGCAAGGCAAGCATCTCAAGAGCGTAGCTTGGTAAGATATTACATGCTAGCTTGGTAAGATATTGCACGCATCAATATAATTAAGTGTCTAACAATTTGGAAGTCAAGCGTCTCAAGAGCCAACGTCATTATATCCATTTCCTTGTATGATTTTATTTTTCTCTTTTTCTGAAATTGCTTAAAATTCAAGAGACTTTAACCATATATATAGAGGTAATATCCAATTTGAAATTTAAAAACAAAGAAAAAAGAAAAAGAGGAAATTCAAAAACCACACGAGAAATTGCCTTGGGAAGGAGCTTATACCCGAATATTTCAACGTCACGGTGAGACGAACTCGAACAGGATGGTTGGAATGTGATGGTTTGAAAATTTGATCTATTTTGTAAGAATAATTTTTTTAATATTAAAAGGATATTATAGGATATAGGAATTGAACTATTGACTAAAAGTTAATTTAATTAGAATATTATCAGACCATATGAATCTTAGCATTTAAATAAAAATGTTATTCAATTCTAGAGGTGATTACCATTCCTCTTGTAAAAATTTAAAAGTCAATTGTTTTTTTTTGTTTTTTTATATTACAAAGGAGACTGTAAGGTGGAAATTGAACCTTAGTTATGAGTAAGAGGCTAACTAAGATGCCAGGACACCGGAGGAGTCTTAGCAAAAGTCGATCGTTATTAAGATGATGTTAATGATTATAAATGGCATTAGTCATTCTCTTCGGTCATCTTCTTATACCAGTAGATTACTCATTTTCCCACTCTACCTCGCATCCGTAAAACTCACCGTTCCTCTCTCGCACACCAAATGCTTGTCTGATTGCCCCAATGGCATTTTATTCTTGCCTCAAGTGCCATTCATGGACTCACTCTCGCAATCTAGAGCATCCTTTTCCTTCCACTTCAAAACCCCCAAAAATATGTTCATTCCCATTTCCGCAACACCGCGCTAAGAGATTCTCTTCGCTCTCAGCTTCCACTTCCTCGCCCCCGTTAACCGTTTCTCTTTCTCCGGACTTCACTACGAAGCAATTGCTGGATACCCTTCGTCGCCAAAATAATGAATTTTCAGCGTTGCAGCTCTTTGAGTGGGCCTCAAAGCAGCCTAATTTCACACCCACTTTGTCTGTATACGAAGAAGTTATTCGGAAGCTTGGAATTGCGGGGTCTTTTGAGATGACGAGGAAAATCTTAGATGACATGAAGCGTGCGGGAGTTGAAATTGAGGAAGGTACTTTCTCTATTTTGATTGATAGCTACGCGAAATTTGAGTTGTATGATGAAGCCATCAGTGTTCTTGATATGATGGAAAATGAATTTGAGGTGAAGCCGGGAACTCATATTTATAATTTCCTGTTGAATGTTCTTGTTGATGGAAACAAGTTGATACTTGTTGAAAACGTGCATTCTAGGATGTTGAGTAAACGGGTAAAACCTGATGTTTCCACATTCAATATATTGATAAAGGCCATGTGTAAAGCACATCAAACTAGGCCTGCAATTTTGATGATGGAGGAAATGCCTAAATATGGTTTCGTGCCGGACGAGAAGACTTACACAACGATAATGCAGAGTTACATTGAGGAAGGAGACTTGGAAGGAGCGCTGAGGGTTAGAGAGCAAATGGTGGCAGCTCAATGCCCTTGGAGTAACATAACAGTAAATGTTCTGATAAATGGCTTTTGCAGAGAACGTAGGATTGAGGAAGCCTTAATTTTTGTCCAAGAAATGGCTGAACAGGGGTTTTGTCCTGACAAATTCACGCTCAATACTTTAATAAATGGTTTATGCAAAGTGGGTCATGTAAAGCATGCTCTAGAGATCTTGGATTTGATGGTTGAGGAGGGGTTTGATCCAGATATTTTCACCTACAATACTGTGATCTCTGGACTTTGTAAGACGGGAGAAGTTAAGGAGGCAATGGAAATTCTCAATCAAATGTTTTTGAAAGACTGTCCCCCAAACACCGTCACATACAACACCATAATTAGCACCCTCTGCAAAGAGAACCAAGTGCAAGAAGCTACTGAACTTGCACAGATTTTGACGAGTAGAGGAATCCTACCTGATGTGTCCACGTTTAATTCTCTTATACAGGGTTTGTGCTTAACCAGCAACTTCAGTATTGCAATGGAACTATTTAGAGAGATGACGACCAGAGGGTGTGTACCAGATGAGTTCACATACAACATATTAATTGACTGTCTGTGCACCAAACGGAAGCTAGATGAAGCTTTGCAATTACTGAAAGGGATGGAATCAAGTGGCTGTGCAAGAAGTGTAATAACTTATAACACACTGATTGATGGGTTTTGCAAAAGCAAAAAAATTGAAGAAGCAGAGGAGATTTTTGATGAAATGGAAATCCAAGGGGTTTCACGAAATTTGGTCACATATAATACACTTATCGATGGTCTTTGTAAGAGCAAGAGAGTGGAGGATGCTGCTCAACTCATGGATCAGATGATAGTGGAAGGATTAAAACCAGATAAATTTACTTATAATTCTCTTCTTTCTCACTTTTGCAGGGCTGGGGATATAAAAAAAGCAGCAGATATTGTTCAAACCATGACTTCAAATGGGTGCGAACCAGATATTGTTACCTATGGCACTCTGATACAGGGACTGTGCAAGGCTGGTAGAATTGACGTTGCCAGCAGGCTCCTTAGAAGCATCCAGATGAAAGGAATGGTTTTGACTCCACAGGCTTACAATCCTGTAATTCAGGCACTTTTTAAAAGAAAAAGAGCAAAAGAAGCCGTGAGACTTTTTAGGGAAATGGAGGAGAAGAGTGATCCTCCTGATGCTATCTCATACAAAATTGTGTTTCGAGGGCTTTGTTCTAGTGGAGGCTCGGTTGGAGAAGCTGTTGATTTTGCCTCTGAAATGACAGAGAGAGGATATATTCCAGAATTTTCTTCATTCTATATGCTAGCTGAAGGGCTTCGTGCTTTAAACATGGAGGATGTTCTGAATAAACTCGTCGAACAGATAATGGCAAAAGCAAACTTCTCCCAGAGTGAGGTGTCCATGATAAGGGGTTTTCTCAAAATCCGTAAATTTCACGATGCACTAGCCACTTTTGGCCGCGTATTGAATAGCCGAAAGCCCTAAAAGGTTTACTGGTGAAGAATATTGAGTATTATAGTTAGGCAACCAGGATTCAGGCAATTAAGCAATAATGTCAGGCCGGTTGCTGAACTGGGAAAGTTTAGGAATTTGGCTTGTCTTACAGGAAGGGTGAAAAAGAAAGGAAACTTTGTTACCGTAAATTATTTGGTATTGTTAAGTCCCATCCAAGTTTGAGTTGTGGATGAGTACTAACTTAATTTGCTTATGTCCAGTAATTACATTGGGATACTGCCACAATATCACTGAATAAATTTGTTTAATTGATTATTATTATTATTTTTTAAGTTTTCCCTTTTTGAGGATGGTTGTTATTTCTTTCATTATTGCTCTGTCCAATGTTCCAAAAATTGGACGCTCTAGTTGGTTTTCTGCAGCAAAAATATGAAAGATTGTTCGTCACTACTTTGGTGGTCAGTCTGTCATTTCCTGGAGAATTTCTATGGTTCTGTTTGGTGAAATTGTTTTGCTTACATTGACTATCTCTGAAACTAAATTTCATTTTTGTGCAAACAAGCTCGCCTGTTGTCTTTACTGGTTTTTGTCAGGATCCAAGTCATAGATCACCTATTTCACCATAGTAAGAAAGGGAAATGATTAGTTCTTTGATCTGTGCATTCCTTTTCTGCATGCTTGACCATTTCATAGATGCTCAAGTTACCGAGGGCTGGGTTGATTTGTTGCTTTTTTGCTGTTTGAACTTTGAAATTTCAGATCATTGAACCTTGTGCATTTAATGCTTCTATCTTTAATAATGTCGAATAACTGTAAATCCTCTTTCTGCCGCTTGGGATAGAAGAATTTGTCAAGCATTGTGAAACTAAAGGTATAAGTATAAGATGATTTATGGACAAAATTATCCCTTGTGAGTCTTGTTAGGACGCTAGCTGGTCAGTGGTTCCTAACTTTCAACTCAGATTCAGATTCATTTTCAGTTTGTACATCTGTTTCTTTAATTATCTGACTTACAGGTTAGTAGCACAGCAATAATTGCTATTTCTCACTCAGAGGCATGGCAATTACTCGAATTTTGTGTGTAGTTAAGCTTCATGCTGTGCCATGGGATAAATTGGTACCATCAATAAATTTTGATACTTTTATCATCTCTCTCATTCTTGGTTGTCAGCATAGCTTTATTTTGTCTAACTTTTGGCGAGCTGTTTATTTGAGCCTAATTTCTTATCTTGTATTAGCACATTCCAGGTTAAGAAGATAGAGATGCAATTTGTGCAGAGGTGGCATGCCCTAAGGCCTGTGCCAAACATCGAAGTGCAGTGTATTAGCAGTGCGAAAGTTTCTTGGCAGTTACCCATAAATCAGAGGTGGTAAAAGATGAGTACATGATATAGTTTTAAGAATGCAAACTGATTACCAGGTAGCTTAGTCTGATCTCTGTGCTGCATTACTATGACACCTAAAGGGGAATGACAACAACACTTCTACAAGGGATATGAATTCCCCCTTTTCCATTGTTTCGTTTTGTTATGTGCATATGGTGATTCAATCATCACAAATACCCATAATTATTCTGCTCGTGTTTTGTTATTAAAGAATGCTGGAAACACAGTTGCGTTTTTCACATTGTTTTCCTGGGTTTTCCCCCTTTTTATTCCCTTCCATGGGAAGCATTCAACAGTAATGGCAACCTACCTTGCAAGAGGATATTCTGAGACAAATAAAAGCAGTCGCGGGGAAGAATAAAATGGGAAAAGGCCTTCCACCCAGGTTCCCAAAATCTTAATGAGAACTCTGGTGACTGATGGAGGGAGACAGGAGTTCCTTCAACTATAATAGGAGGAGCTGGTTTGATATATTCTTCCTACTTCCTAGCATTGGCAAGAAAGGAAAGTTATTGAAACTCTCAGATTGTAGAGAGGAGGAATTGGAGGTTCCAGTAATAATGCAGTAAAATAAGATAAGTTTCTCTCCATTGTGAAGGGGATCAGTTGCTCTTTATTAACTAGTTTTTTGTTTAGTGTTAATTTTGAATATGATAAGGTTTGTTTTCAGCTCAACCCTTGATACTTGTCAAATATGATAAGGTTTGTTTTCAGCTCAACCTTTGATACTTTTCAAATAGAACATCATTTGTTCAATGATGACAAATAGTAAATATTTTCTAGCACTTCTGTGTAGGGATTTGGGCATTTTGGCCAGAAAACCATAATCAACTGGCGGACCCTAAATGATTGGTTCAGTTGGGTTCAATTGGTCGGGTTCAACCCAAGAAAGAACACGAAAGGTAAACTGACAAAACCAACCTACAGGCAAAAAGCAGGTGTCAAACCCAGCGAAAACCGACTTAGAAACCAAACCTGACTGAAGCAGGTGTCAAACCCACTGAAAACCGTCTTAGAAACGAAACCCGATTGTCCTGAACGGACTCGAGACCGTTTCAAGTTGAGCTACTTTAACTATAATTTATATTTTGGCGAATTAAGATATTTTGTAAATTAAGTAAAGGAAAACAAAGGAATTATAAAGGACAACACAAGATATTTAATTCAAAAAAAAAAAAAAACTATATATAAAAATTGGTGAAACGGGGAGCCTTTCAATCTTGGACACTTTCCCATCTAAAAAATAAAATTTTATTCTTTGATCAGTAATTTTAAATGAAGCCATATTATTACAAAAATTAGAATCTGTCTTGGAGATAGAAAAAGATAATGGAAAATTGAAATTAGAACAATCAAATCTAATCAAATCAATTTAAATCGGAACATTAAAGATATAGATGATTGTAAGAATTACCGCAACGAACTTAAAAAGTTTAAAATCTATATATTTATAATACTAAATGGTAGGTTATTTTTTTCTTGCCTAAAACTGACACTCTAAGGGAATTGAAATTTGACATTACGATGATTTCAAGTTGACGTCTCTAATGTTTCATTTATTTTTCTGTTTTTAGTTTCATTTATTTTTCTTTTTTTCCTCTTTTTTTGTTCACCATAATAATAATCTATATATTTATAATACTATCTAAGTAGTGGGTTATTTTTTCCCGCCTAAAACTGATACCCCAAGGGAATTAGAAGTCTTATGTCATGATGATGTCAAGTTGATGTAGCTAATGTCTCATTTATTTTTCTATTTTATTTTCGTTTATTTTTCTTTTTTTCCCTCTTTTCTTGTTCACTATAATAGTAATCTATATACTTATAATACTACCTAAGTGATGAGTTATTTTTTTCTCACCTAAAACTGGCACCCTAAGGGAATTAGAAGTCTGATGTCATGATGATGTCAAGTTGATATCGCTAATGTCTTATTTATTTTTCTGTTTTTATTTTTGCTTATTTTTTTCCTCTTTTCTTGTTCACTCTAATAGTAATTTATATATTTATAATATTATCTAAATTGTGAGTTATTTTTTTGAGCTTAAAACTGGCACCTTAAGGGAATTAGAAGTCTGATGTCATGATGATGTCACGTTGATGTCGCTGATATCTTATTTATTGATCTCTTTTATTTTTGTTTATTTTTTCCCTCTTTTCTTGTTCACTATAATAGTAATCTATATAATTATAATACCACTTAAGTGGTGCGTTATTTTCTCCCGCTTAAAAATGGCACCTTAATGGAATTAGAAATCTGATATGATGATGATGTCAAGTTGATAGATCGCTAATGTCTCATTTATTTTTCTATTTTTATTTTTGTTTATTTTTCTTTTTCCCCTCTTTTTTTGTTCACTATAATAGTAATATATATATTTAAAATACTGCCAAGTGGTGGTTATTTTTTTCTCGCCTGAAACTAGCACTCTAAGGGAATTAAAAGTTTGATTTCATGATGATGTCAAGTTGCTGTCGCTAATAGCTCATTTATTTTTCTGTTTTTATTTTCGTTTATTTTTCTTTTCCCCCCCTTTTTTTCACTCTAATAGTAATCTATATATTTATAACACTAACTAAGTAGTGGGTTATTTTTTTCCTACCTGAAATTGGCATCCTAAGGGAATTAGAAGTTTGATGTCACGATGATGTCAAGTTAATGTCGCTAACATCTCATTTATTTTTCTATTTTTATTTTCGTTTATTTTTCTTTTTTTTCCTCCTTTTTTGTTCACTCCAATAGTAATCGGATAATACTAACTAAGTGGTGAGTTAATTTTTTATAAGGTGTTTGATTCTCTTTGTTGAAACAGATTATAATCTCATCTACCACTAATTTGACCACTAGTTTGACAACTACTCATTTATAAACACAAATTTCAAACTTTTATTAAATTTACACAACTCATTTCACCTTATTATAATTCAATTTGAATAAATAGCTTCAAATTGCCACTTAATTTTGTAGAGAAATTTTCAATAATCTATTTTTCTGTTCACCTTAATATTTTTTTTTCAAATTTTTATTTATTGCGTCTTTTAATTTTGCATAGTAATTTTTAATCATCTCTTAGTTATTGAGACGGAACTTTTGGCCTTTCGAGATGCTTTGAATTTCGCTTAACCTAGTAGGTGTATCAATCAAATTCTTAATTATTTATTTTCTTTGCATTTAATTGGGTAAGTGCATCAATTAAATTCGTTATCATCTATTTCTTTTTAGATTTGAATAATCAAAACAACCTTCGGGCAGCCTAATCGGGTAAGTATACAATAGATTACATATATATTGGCCAGTAGTCGATCAATTAACATAGAATATCAATTTTGGAAATAGCTACATATATTTTCCTTTTATTTTTTATCGTTTAATTAATTGTTTGTTTTAGATATATAATATATATATATATATGTATTTCCTGTGCAACGCAGGGATAGATTAGCTAGTACTTCCAAAATGCTGTTTTAGCTAGAAAATTGCGATACAACTATATCGCAAACTTTAGTTTTAAGAATGTAATTTGTTAAGAAAACATAAAAGTAAATGCACAAGTGTCCAGAGATAGAGACCTTTTGTAACAGTGCGGCTAAAGTCGGGCTCCGTTACATAGAGGGTTAATTTCACATATCGTCTCTAATCTTTAGAGTTAGTATCAACTCGGTTTTTAACCTTTTTTTATCGCGCTGGGTCATCAACCTTTCATTAAGCCTCGCAAAAGGTCCTTTTGATGGTTTTCGTCAAGTTTTCCGTTAAATCTTCAACTGAATTATCACTATACCCTTATTATTTTTAAATAAAAATAAAAGGTTTTAAAATATAAAAAATAATATAAAAATTAAATTAAAATTAAAAAAAAAAAAGAAAAAAGGAGGAGATTCACCCCAATTGGTTGCCAAAAAAGACCCCTCCTATGAGCTGCCTCCCCTTTTGGCTGCCGGCAGCCAATGCCATTTTTTCGTAGCCAAATGAGGGGGGCTCCTGTGAGCTGCCGGAAAATGGCAGCTTTGGTTGCCATTTTCATCTTTGGCTGCTAATGGCTGTCGAAAATGGTCGCAGTTTGCTGCCTTTTTCGGCAGCCAGTTGAGGGGTGAATCCCCTTTTTTCTTTTTCTTTTTAATTTAATTTTAATTTTTATATTATTTTTTATATTTTAAAACCATTTATTTTTAATTTAAAAATGACTTTTCGCGCGATTTAATGAAAGGTTAAGGACTCAGTGCGTTAAAAAAATATTAGGAAATCGGCTGATACTAACTCCAAAGGTTGGGGACGATATGTGAAATTGACCCTTACTTAGAAAATCATCCTATTAGCCAAAGGGTTAATTTCACAAAAGGTCCTCCAACCTTTGGGTTTATAATCGGATATGTCCCCAATCTTTTTTTCACTCGCCTAGATCCCCAACCTTTCATAAATACGCACAATAGGTCCCTCTTGTCACTATTCTTCCAACTTTTCATATAAAATGACAATTATACCCTTTAGCCTTCTAATTTTAAAAACAAAACATTTAAAAATATTAAAAATAATAAAAAATTAAAAAAAACCCCACCCCACCCCAAGAGGGCCGCTAAAAAATGGCGAAATGGCTGCCGGAGCCATTTCTGGCGGCCCTCTTGGTATGGTGGGGTGGATTTTTTAATTTTTTTATTATTTTTAATATTTTTAAATGTTTTGTTTTTAAAATTAGAAGGCTAAAGGGTATAATCGTCATTTTATATGAAAAGTTGGAGGAATAGTGACAAGAGGGACCTATTGTGGATATTTATGGAAGGTTGGAGATCGAGGAGAGTGAAAAAAAGATTGGGGACCTATCCGATTCTAGACCCAAAGGTTGGGGACCTTTTGTGAAATTAACCCTTAGCCAAAATATAAGCGGACCCCACGCTTTCCCCTCTTTCTCAACTAGCCGTTGGCATCAACAAACCCTAAATTCAAGATGGTGCATATTCATATATATATATATATATATAATTCATTCTGTCTTTCGTAAACTCTCAATTTTAAATATTAATTACTTCTATTTCTTGGTTGTTTAATCGCTCTCTGGTTGTTCTTTTCTTTGTAGCTTTACTCTTCATGTTTCTTTAAAATTTTTTGCAGGGATTCTATATCTTGATCCGTTTCTCTGCTCTTTTCTTATAATTGTATACATAAAAGTTTAGATTTTGCCTATATATCCTTTGTTTGTTGTTTTTTTGTTGCTAACGTGATGGAAACAGGAAGTCCTAATTCATCTGCATCGACAAACAAGACTCGTTGCCGACTTCCGCTTCAGCAACATCTCCTTCAAAGGCGAAATTCGCGGGAAAACGTAAGTGATTTTTCTATCACGTGAATTATTCTTATTTATTTTAAGATTTTACGTCAGTGCATACAGATTAGTATATGGTAAACAAACTAAAAACTATCTAAATTTGGGGGGTTTCCCCCCCTTTCCATTATTAGTTCTTGTTTCAAATTCCTCACTTATTTTACGTGGTTTGCTCTATTATCTGAAGCATTCTTCTTTATTTTCAATACTTGAAACAGTATGATAGGTTCATTCCGAATAGATTGGCAATGGACTTTGAGTACGCTCATTACATGCTCACAGAAGCGAACAAAGGTAAGGAAAATCCTTCAGGGATATCTTCTCCATCAAGAGAGGCGTACAGGAAGCTGTTAGCCGAGGCCTTAAACATGAATCGGACAAGGATTCTTGCTTTCAAGAATAAGCCTCCTACCTCTACCGAGACAATGCCTTTTGAGCTTGCATCTACCACTACCCAGGCCAAGCCCTTAAAACTATGTCGGCAGATTCCCCAGGTTTTTTGTGTGTGTGTGTTCAAATTTTTTTTAACTGTTTTAACATAAATGTTTCCTAAAAAAGAATCTGTATTGAACTTATATATATTTCTGTAGACTTCTGAAAGGACTTTAGATGCTCCGGATATTGTAGATGATTACTATTTGAACCTGTTAGATTGGGGTAGCCGCAATGTTCTATCGATTGCTCTTGGAAACACAGTGTACATGTGGGATGTGTCTAATGGTGCTACATCAGAACTTACCACAATTGATGAAGAAAATGGCCCTGTGACCAGTGTCAAATGGGCTCCTGATGGACATCACATTGCTGTTGGCCTTAACAGCTCAGAAGTTCAGTTATGGGATTTGTCTTCCAGTAGACTGGTTTGTATCATACCTCTAATATTTGCTTGTCAGCTTTTAAGGATTTGACACGACTGAAATCTATATAATTGGTGTTATGTTCGGTTTGATATAGGATTGATGACTATTATGTTCAAACAAGTTGCAGATGTATACTAACAATTAGATTAGTTCTGTATATATGAAATTTACAATTTTTAATACTTCTACCACAGCTGTGAACTTTGAAAGGTGGCCATCGTTCACGGGTTGGTGCTTTGGACTGGAACAATCACATTTTGACTACTGGAGGCATGGATGGTTAGATCATTAATAATGATGTTAGAGTGAGGGAACACATTGTTGAAACTTATAGAGGACATCACCAAGAAGTTTGTGGGCTTAAATGGTCATCATCTGGGCAGCAGTTAGCTAGCGGAGGAAATGATAATCTCCTTCACATATGGGACAGATCCATGGCTTCATCCAATGCTTCAAGGCAGTGGCTTCACAGGCTTGAGGACCACACCGCTGCTGTGAAAGCTCTTGCATGGTGTCCCTTTCAGGGCAATTTACTGGCCTCAGTTGGAGGTGGAGGTGAGCGTTGCATTAAATTCTGGAGCACACACACTGGTGCATTCTTGAACTCAGTGGACACAGGCTCTCAGCTTTGTGCATTGTTGTGGAACACAAATGAGCGAGAATTGCTTAGCTCTCATGGTTTCGCTCAGAATCAGCTCACTCTCTGGAAATATCCTTCTATAGTCAAACTAGCCAAGCTAACTGGACATGCATCAAGTGTTCTTTTTATGTTCCAGATACTGATTTTTTTGAAGAGCACTAAAATACTGCCACATTTTTAATGCTTGAATTCTGATGCTTATCTTGTTTTTGGTCAAATACAGAGCCCGGATGGATGTACAGTTGCATCAGCAGTGGGAGATGAAACTATGAGATTTTGGAATGTCTTTGGGACATCTGAAGTGGCAAAGCCTTCACCCAAGGCAAATCCAGAGCCATTTGCCCAGTGGAACCGCATTCGATGATTGGGAAAAAAAATTCTAGCATGACACTTTATAACGCGTGATTAACAATCATCCATTTTCTTCATTATTCTACACAAGTCCACAGGTACAGATTCTTGACCATTGACCATCTACTACATTCTGACTGCTGTATCAATATAATCTAATAATTATTTTCTACAATTTCCATTCTGAACAGAGATATATCTTCTACAATCATGCCATATCTTTGCAACATGACCAGAGGTTCTTGTTCTCTGTTTATTTGCACTCCATGCCTTACAGTTCTGTAAGCAATGCAAGCGAACTACAAAATTTTAGCGCTTGTCTAACTAAGTACAGAGATCACAGAGATAGGCCAGATCTTACTTATTCAGAAAGCTTGCAGTTGTATCTGGATACCAGATTTGGGCAATCACAAATTGCTACTGAACTTGGACTTTGGTGCTTTGTTTTCTGTTTTATATTCATGCTTACATAAATATAATTTTCTACTCATGATTATTTGTTGCTGGCTCTCCCTTCAGAAAAGCTTCAGTAAGAACTGCCAAAAGGATTTGCTACCTGTGTCAATTATTCTTGCACTTGGATTTTGAATCCTTCACAAGTTATTTGATCTTATCTTTACTTTCTCTGACTGTTTCAGGGATCCAACGGTGTGATGGCATGTGTTACTCAGGAAGTGAAAGATCTGGATAACATTTGAGAACGCGAGTTTTGCCCTTTAGGACTGGGCTAGTAAAGCGCCGCCCTTGTTAACAAAAAATATCGAAGCTGGGAGGTAAGCTTTCCTCAGCTTCTTCTGTTCCAGAAGTGCGATTGTCTCAGCATGTTCTTGTTCTGGAAAAGTTAGCCACATTGAGGTTGCTGCAGCAGGTACCTTTGCTACAGGTGTTCTGTTTTTTACTTGCAAAATACTCGTGTTAAACATTGCAGAATGTGACATTGGGCTTGTTTTCCCATTTGTATCTCCAGGTTTCACAGGTATACCAGAAAATGAAAGATAACGTAACTAGCATGATCCCTTAATTTGATTTTACTGTTTTGGAGAAGATATCAGTGGATGCTGTAAGCATAGAATTATAATCATGGGAGTGAATTATGGATATGGAACGTGGTTGTTGATTCCTTTATTTATTTATTTCTTTTTTTCTTTACAAATGCGGTTCCCGAAATGAGCTCTTAACTTGTAAACCTATTTAGTATTCTCATATATATCTTTTTAATGTTATCAGTTCCTATACAAAAAACTGCTGCCAACATCTGCAAAACTTTGTGGAATGATATCTTAGATTGGCACCAATGAGTTAATCATTATTGCTTCACTGGCAATAGTTTTGAGGATGGTTCAATTTTGTACACAATAAGGGTATTGTCAAATGTCATGCTAATCTGAATTTTGTTCATGTGTGCTAAGTTAAGCACAAGCGTTTCTCTGTTCTTTTTGTTGTTTTGTTTGTTTTGTCCCCTAACAGCTCAACGAATTGCATCATCTTGCAGCTGCAACTTTGAAAATTCCAGATTTTGACTTCCGAACATTGACTTCCAGATTTACTAGCTACTTTTGGACTGTGACCCTTAGTATTTTGTCCATGAAGTGAATTGAAGTGATATTCTCATTTCAATTTGTAAGGAACAACAAGAGGTTGAAAAATGGGGCAAGTAGACAGGGAAGAAACCAGCTATAGTGGGGGAGTGAGCTTAAGACACTCTTAGTCCAATGTTATCATTTTTTCAATCAGGCAGATATTATTACTTATTTTTACTTGCGTCCAGGATAAAATATTATAAGCAGATATTGATGGAGCTAGCCCCATCCGTCAATCAACTCAGGTAGAGACACAAAATGTAGAAAAGAATACATAAGAGAGCCAAAACAATGGATTTTTTCGAAAGTGCAAAAAGAGATGAGGCAGCGCCACTTATTGAGGCTGAATTCCAAGGTCATTTGGCAGAAGAGGAAGCTCTTCATGAACGTGAACAGAAGGTTTGTTTTATTATACATTGTTAGTCCTGAAACTTTGCTTAAAGCATCTTCAACAGGCTCTTTATTTTAAAAGAGCATATTCCATATTTTAAAAAGCATCTTTGATTTTAAAGAGTTATTTAAACATCTCCAAAAAAGGCTTTATTTTTAGCTATTTTTATTTTATCCTTTTCAAGAAACATTTATTCATTCATTTGTTTTAAATGAGTATTTACATTTTTATATGTCAATGACCGATAAGATGAAATGTGTTTTGTTGAGTCAAGAAAAGAACATTGAAACTTGGAGAGCCAAACCCCTCTCTATATTTCTAAAAGTTAACTTATAGAGTGTCCTGGGGTTCATTTTAAGCTTTCCTCTGCGTTGACTTGGGAAATAAATTTACCTTTCTTTGTCTTTAGATGTTTTGTTTATCAGTTGACTTGACTCAGCTAGAGATCAAGCAAAGTGGGCAAAGGCATGCTCAAGACCTCGAGGAGAAATCACGGCTTGCTCAGATGTTGCAGAACAAGGCTTCTATTTGTATTTTGAATTTTGTTTCTTTTCAATTAGAACTCTAGGGGTGTTTAATTCTCATTATAATCATAACTCCTCGTGATAATGAGAATCCATAATGAGGTAAAATGAAAGGTGAAGATCTAATTTGAATTTGAAATGTGTCACCGTTATTAAGTAGTTGCCAAATCGGTGAAAATGGAAAAACTAGAAGAGAAACAATACTCCTTTTCTCTTTTCATTGCATGCCCTTGGCAATGTTCTGGTGGCGCTATCTAGAACCATCAATTTTCTGGTTGTTGACTCAAATGTGTCTAAGGTTGAGAAGTGACTTGATTTCAAATGAACAAAATTTCATTCCTGCAGAAACTTTGAAGCTTAATCTTTTTGTATAATTGAATTATAATATAGATGATCTTGTCATAATTGGATAGATTGAGAATCCCAAACTTGTTAACCAAATTTATTATTCTTAGGGAACTTGAGAACAATCAAATTTGCTGCATCGAGGCTCTATTCTCATCCTGTATCATGTTGAGCCAGTACACTCTATACCTCATTAAGTGGACCTACATTTTGGCTTGTGAGGCACTGAAAATGCATCTCATGAAAGGAGGGAGCAAATTTTGTAGCTGAAAATTTGTGGAAATTGGGGAATTTGCAAAAATGCTAGAATTTTGGAATGGGGCCACTCTCAACATCTTTGCAAAAAATATATTAGTAGAATGTTTTGTATACCGTTTTGTAATTATTAGCTCAGTTAACTTTCGAATGCAGACTTTCTGGTCGATGTCTCTCGGTATACCCTTCAATTTTCTAGGTATACCCTTCAAATGTCGATGTCTAGGTATACCCTTCAGTCGTATAAAAGTGAATTTATTGAATTTGACAGCTTTGCGGTTTTAAGTGTCTAGAAAAATTGTAGTCTTAACTTCCAAATTAAGTAGTTGGACACTTGTCAATATGGCTAAGCATTGGGTTGGAAAGAGTTTTGACATGGACATTACTGCACTATTTTTGACATGTGACTTTCTTGTGATGTCAGATCAATGGACAAGTGTGTTCTCCAGTATTGTCTCAAGAGCAATGACCATTGAAGTTTTATCAACTGGTGTGGGCAATTACAAAAGCTTTAAAAGTGGTATGCACAAAAAAAAAAAAATTTCAAATTTTTACTGTTTTAAGAATAGATTTTTTCTCTGCAGCCCCATCTAAATCAAGTCTTATGCTGCTATCAATGCATACGACTGCTGAGTTCCTGGTTCCTTCCCACTGGTGCTGACTTGCAAAAACTACTTTGCAAGATACTGCAAACAACATGCTGATCACACATGGGCTGTTGTTGATGTTTCATTGGACAATTTTAGACCTGCCTCTGAATCCCGGCGTAGAGGAAGGCCTTCATGTTGTTGATCCAAGAATTGCCGAATGGTTACTCGAAGGCAGGACAAGTTCTCAGTTGATCATTAATTCATTATAAATAGATATGGATCCATACATAAGTAGTTCTAATGAATATGCATGTTTCTTGTTTTCTTAAGGTTACATGGGTGGAACTTGTAGAGGTGGATGATAGAGGTGTTTAGAGTATCTACAAACCACTAGTCTCTACTATATTAAAAGAGAGGAATGGATTTTCGCTATTCACCCAACCCTCGGGTCACTGTTCCAACAACAGTAAATGGTGCCTTTTTTCCCCTTTAATTTTCAACTTTTTTCACCAACTCTTTTGAGTTTTGTCCCATATTTTCACCCTGTTGATTCACTCCTTTGGTCTCTCATTGAAGGTCTCCTTTTAGAAACCAAGATTTACCGTTTTCTTCATGTTTTGGCTCATGACTCTACTTTTTTTCTCCCCTGTTTCTTCAATTATGTGATTTTCTTTTTCCGGCTGATTTTTAAGCTTCAATTGAGCCCCTGGTACTAATATTTTGAAAATTTGTTTAAATATGTTGATGGAGCTTTAAACTATATAATCTATTAGATTTGTGGGTTGAACTTTTATTTTTGGGATTTCCTACCAAATTTCTACCTGTGTGTGTAATGGGTTGAATCAAAGGCCATAGACATCGCTGAGTTTGCAGATGTTGCCAGATTTTTGGGTAAAATTTTTATATATTTTTTTGTTCTTTTCTTTGAATTAATAACACAGGATTCTGTTATACTGTTGTTACTAAGGATTTTGTCATTGGCAATATATTTCTATCATTTTAGATTCTGTTATATGTTTTGTTGTACTCCTACTCCTATGTATGTCAAATAAATAGTAATAAGTCGTTATATGTCTTCCTTTTATTTATTATTATTATTTTTTTAAATACAAGTTTCATTGTCTGGATGTGCTGGGGTGATAGGGAGTAAAGTTAAATAATTTGTATAGCTCTCAGTTCCTTCTAAGATAAATGCTTAGGCCAATGGTTTGCCTCATTTTAGTGTTTAGCTTTTCACCTCCGCTAAGGGAGCAGGTCTATGGGTATACCAAGCCACTTACATTCAACACTGGTTCATCCATGTCATGAAGGTCACCTTTGTATGTTGTATTTTAGAATATCCTTTTTCCTCGCTTAATATCTGTCTGAGATCACATTAATGTGCTCATGCAGAGTTGATTAATGTTGGGCAAAAACAAGAGGCTCTAGAAGCTCTTCGTGGCTTGATTACCTCGAGGAAATACAGAGCATGGATAAGGACACATGAGAGGATTCTGTTCAAGTATGTGGAGCTATGTGTTGACATGAGAAGGGGACGGCATTCTAAGGATGGTCTTATTCAGTATCGTAGTATCTGCCTACAATTTAACATTGGTTTCCTGGAGGAGGTTATAAAGGAGGCACGGGCCTTGGAAGATGCTTTGGATGTGGATGACTTAGAAGCTGATAAAAGACCTGAAGATCTCTTGGTGAGTTATGTTAGTGGGGAGAAAGTAAAAGACAGATCTGATTGCGAGCTTGTCGCGCAATGGTTTAAGTGTTTGTGGGAGAGGAGACTCACTGTTGGAGATTTTACGCAACAACTCAAGGCTAGAGGCTCTGTATGCGGTGAGCCTCTCTGCACTCCTTTCTGGACTCTCTTTTAGTAACTTTCCTCTTGATGCACCTTCAAGATTTTGAACCTGCTCTAGGATTTCTCGTTACTCCATAATGTAGTTTTCCCACCTTTCTTTCCCTTCTTTTTTAGTACAGAACTATTTCTTTGACACACATCAACGATATTGA